>JAQPPZ010006788.1:0-10631 GCA_028583015.1 Wollemia nobilis
CACTAACAAAAATATACTTAGGATTCTAAAAAGAGCACTGGAAGATAATAAAAGAAGTTGGCATATTCTCTTAGAGTAGGCTCTATGGGTAGATAGGATTACTATCAAAAATTCTATCAAGACATCCCCTTATGCACTAGTATATGGTAAAGAGGCCATTCTACCCACCCATATTGAGATACCATCTTTGAAATGGGCTAGCCAAGATCATGAAGTAGATCAAAGTCCAGTAGAGGCTAGATTGATGCATCTCTTACATCTGGAAGAAAATATGACCAAAGTATATGAGATTTTATAGAAACACTCTATAGATACAAAGGGATGGTTCAATAAAAAATCAAGGTTCAAGAAATTCAAAGAAGGTGACTCAGTTTTAAGGTGGAATGTAGAGAAGTCTAAACTAGACAATCACCAAAAATTTGATTCATTTTGGGAGGGTCCATTCAAGATAATTGAAGTAAAAAAGAATAATGCATTTTAGCTTCAAGATCAGAATGGAAATATGCAACCAATCCTAGTCAATGGATATCACCTCAAGTTGTATTTCGAGTAAAGAGTCTCTTCTTATGTAATATATGTACATATTTGTATTATAGTTTCATTTCTTGTTTATTTTGCTTTAGAAATAAATAAAAAAATGAAGTGATAAAATCCACAACATGGTAAAATCTGTGACATGTTGCAATCCGCAACTTGTCATCCACGAAGCGCTAGAATCTGTGAGGTGTTAAAATCCAAGATTGAAAGGAAAGTTGAACTAAAATCAAAAGCCAAAATTTGCAACCAAAAGTAGAGTAAATATGCCTTAAAAAGAGTTTCAATGGACCACAAGACACAAAATGCTAAGATCTCCAAATAATAAATATCGAGAGCTTCACTAAAAAATTGTGGCACCTTGCCACCAATTAGTATGTTTGAATGCATGTAAACTTACTCACTATTTAGCTCCCACATTAATGGAAAAAGATGCATGAGATGTTAGTTAAGGCCAGAATTCAGAGGAAATTCTTTTTGTGAACCTTGTTGTTGAATTTTATGAGAGCTCTAGGTGCGAAGAGAGGTGAATTTGTTGTGCATTCAAAGAGCTACCCCATTTCAATTCTTGTAAGAATGGTACCAAAATTGCAAAACAAGCTACTCAACCAGAAAAGGGTGAAAAAATGAACTACATTGACAAAGTTTTGGCAGTTCAAGACACAAAAAATGACATGGAAAACAAGAGATAGACTCAGACAGGATATTGAGAGCATATATGAGCAGGTACAACCACTTTTATTACAAGGTACCTATGCCCTTCACTCTCTTTTATCCTTTTATGTCTATGATTCCATCCACCCAAGTCCAGAGTTGGTTTTAACAATAGTAAAATTTTATGACACTAGGGCCAAAAGCAGTAAAAATATCCCAGGGTAAAATGCTTTTTCATTTAACTAAAAAACTCTATTACAACATCTTTGCCACAGGACCGCATGTAAATCCTAAGCTTTTTTATCTAAAAGAGCAAGCAAAGTATTACACACTAAAAATCATAGTCAGAATGGCATCCATTTTAGGGCATAGGTATATATAGATTTTAAAACCATAAGGTCTAGAGATGTCTTTCCCAAAACCCCAATTACCACCAAATATTTTTCTAACTTAGAACTATTTTCTATGTTAGCAATTCTGACAAGCTTAGATTCTGGCTTCTATGTAAGAGACTGGTAGATAACCATAGTATATTGTATTTCCAATGAGAAAATATATAATATATCTATGGAGAATGGTAATAATAGACCGATGTATTTTAATTGGTCGGATTTCCTTGCTAAAAGAATACATGAGCAGCTGGTGGCTATGAAGAGAGACTCTAATACCCCTTCTTTTAGACATTGCTCTCATTTGGCTTGGATGTTCCTCAGTACTACCAAAAAATAAAATCCTTGGATACCAATCTCAGATAAAGATAATGATGGAAATCCCATACCATTCTATTGTTGGAGTAAGATTTTGAGCAAAACAGATTCCAATTACAACTTTAATAGAGAGTTCCTTGGACTAGCTTTGGAAATAATGTATGGGTAGTTTCCTAGACTTCCTATCATAGTCAAAGAGCGTTTGCAGATGAAGGAAGTCAAGGATGGAGACTGGTATATTATGACTAAATAAATATTCATTAGGTTGTATGGATTCATAGAGAAACCATTCCTGCTACCATATTATGTCACTAGTTGAGTATTTACATCGAAATACTTACAAATTTGGTACAAGGATAAAGAGGAAAGGAACAATTGCATACCCCCTTAATGTATATGATATCATTGTAACTAAAAAAATTCAGTATGAACAAATTACTCATGCCCTAGAAAAGTTAAGACTTTACCAATTCCCACAAAGGTGGAGGTATGAACCTTCTGACATATTTGTAGAAAAGCTTAAGGCCCTAAATGGTGAAAAGGCCACTAAGTTTGAGAAGACTACTTGGCTAGTGATTGAAAAACATAGAAATAATAGAGAAGTTTCCTTTCTTGAATGGAATATTAGTAAGATGGAACCTCTGCCACCATGGAGATATTTTTATGAACATGTGCAAGACTATGACCCTGAACATAAGAAAAAACACCAGCTCAAGGAGCCAAATATTCAATAAATGCAGGAGACTTATGGTTGGTAAGAGGGTAAAATTTTAGAATGGTGGAAAATGAGATTTGAAATAAATACCATAGCCCCTAAGTATGGTAAACTAATTGACCATGATTTTAAGGAAAGGTATGATAAACATAAAGAATTTTGGATGTAAAATGGAAATATAAGCTTAGAGCTAATTTTTAGCAATGCAGAGACAAGGAAAGCTGAAAAGAGTAAGATGAAAGGGAAAAGGTCTGAAATCAAGAAACAAGAGAAAGACCAAACTCCCCCTAATGCTCTTCCTTCCTCAAATCTACAATAAACTAACACTGCAACAACTACACCACTAGCTACTAAGGAGGCACAATCTATCTTTGAGCCCTCGCAAGATCAAGTACAACAATTTGGAATTGGAACTAACCTAATAAAGAATATGGGGTATTCTAATGAAGGCCTTGGTATAAATGAATTTGAAATGGTTGAGCCTATCCAGTTACCAAAAAGACCCAAAAATATGGCCTTGGGGGCACAGTCTACTCCACCACAAAATAAGAAAGGTTAGGCAGATGATACTTTTATTTTTACTTCTATAAATTTCATTATTGCATCCACCTATAATATTTCAGACCTCCCTGATCAAGGGATAGCACTACCAACTTTTCAACAGTAAGAAGCTATTAAATATGGTAGAGCTTCAACTACTATTGTATTCAAAAGAAAGGTGAAATATTCAAAGGAGTTTGAAAAAGAGTTTCTTAGGAAATAAAATTTAGATCAGACAAACATTTACACAACTACCAGTTATAGTAGTAGAGCAATTCATTTAGTAGAAGCAACAACGAAGTGAAGATGACATTTTTTAGCAGTCTACTTTGGTAGGCGAGGGTATGGTTTCTCTTTCTTCTTCTCCTTTCTCTTCTTATTCCTCGAATAAATCTCCCTCCCCTTCTCGAGTTCAAGAGGAACAAGTACCATCATCATCATCTCATAGACATCCATCATCTCATATCATTCCTCATTCATCACAAATCCCCACATCATCATAATCTCCAACTCATACTCATTCACCTTCAATAACATCATCACCCATACCCACAGAGGGGCTATCACTTCCATCTTCTCCATCCACATTTGCAGCTACAACTTTTGTCACAATTGCAGCTCCTGCCATAAACACATATTCCACCAACATCATCATAACACCTCTCCCATTTGTGCAAATACCATTTTTACCTTTGTTGATTACAACTTCCATGCTCATTGATCATCCAATAGTAACCTCTCTATAGAATATCAAGAGTGCTTCATTGAAGACTCAAAACTATTGGGGTAAGAAATTAGCCCAACCTTCCAAGAGGGCTACCTCAGTGAGAAAGTACATGATGGTTGATCTAGTGGCTAGACAAAGGATGAAGATTAAACTTACTCCTATGGTCAATAAGCCAAAAGAGGACATGGCATTTGAAGAGTACCAGTTGGAAGATCAGACTAAATACATCTCTCAATTGGTCTTGAAGGATGAATTTGTCACAGCCAGAGCTGGGCTAGAGACTACGTATGTGCAAACTGATATCTACAAGGAGAAATATGAAAAGTTGGAGGAAAATATTATGAAACTGGAAGCCACAATCAGTGACCAAAGAAAAGTAGAAAAGGATATGAAAAATTAAGCCAAGAAGTGTCAAGACAAATTCAAAGAAATGGTCAAATATAAGGAGCAAGCTAAAAATTTAAAGAACAAAAATGAGGAGTATGCCAAACAAATACAATCTTTGTAGCAACAGCTCCAAATTGAGAAAACCAAAGCTGCAGGTTTCTCCAAAGACAAATTAAAACAAGTTAGGAAAGAGATATGGTCTAAAGTTATGGAGAAATGCTCTAGGATTCAACCTATAATTGACTTCATGGATGAGGCCAACCACTTATTACAAGAAACTAAAGAATATTTGGAGAAGGTGACAAATGAGATACAATCAAAGGTGCCTCAATTTGAGAGGATCTTCAAGTTGTCTGAGGCAAGATGCAGTGAACTTGCCAAGCCCATCCCCAAAAGATATTGGAATACTGTAATATTGATTGCTATAATTATTCTTAGAAAGAATGGACTGATTCAGAAAGGATGGTTGTTGAAAGATAAAATTGAAAATAAATTATAGAAGATTGTGGATATCAACAAAGAAATGATGCAGTATGGCTTCCAAGGTTTTTGGGATGAGAAAAATATTGTGTTGATAGATGAAGATCTTCAAGCCGGTTTGAATTCTATCATGGAATATGAGTCTAAAATTGATGCATGGTAGGACCCTATTGATTATGACAAGGTGACTTAGCTAATAAGAGATCTAACCAAACTCAAGGATATAATGGAGGAGCTAGCAGATTGGGGATCTTCAATTTCATATGAGAAGACCACCAAAATTTGGTTCACTCATCAACAAATCATGAGGATACCCAATCCCACCCAAACATCCTGGGATAAATATTTTAAGATATTTGATCACATGGTTAAATTATTTGGATAAGAAGAAGAAGTTTATGATGAGCAAGAAGAAGAATCCCAAGAGGAGGAGAATGAAGATAATGAAGAAGAGGAGCAAGAAATAAAATATAATAAAATGCACCAAGAAGAAGGTAATCAGGAGGAAGAGAATGTAGATGACACTAAAAATGTGCAAAAGCAAGAAATGGGAGGACATAATCAACAAGAAAAGGTGCAGGAATAATGTAAAATTTGTTGTAAAATAAGTTGAAGTGTTTTGAAGACCACATCTAGTAGAAGAGTCATAAAGACATGTTTTGATTCTGACAATGTTAGAGGGTAATAAGGAAGCATGAACTTGTGAAAAGACATGTAAAGTCCATAACACTGAGTTACAAGGAAGACCATTTTTTGACCAAGTTTATAAAAGGATTGATTTTGTGGAAGGAGTATGCCCCTGTGAAGGTGATCCATTTTCGTATAAACCGTCACTTTCTAAGCATCTTTACAAATATTTGAAAGAGTGATGGTCACAAGGAAACTATTATTTGAGACATTATTTACAACTAGTTGAATTCCATTCCATTATCCATTTCCCTTCATCCACTCATCCCATTCATTGCATAGAATTCTCCCTCCATTTCATTCATTCATATTTCCCTGAATTCCCATTAATCCATATTAATTTGAATCTGGATGCCCAAAGGATAAGACTCTGAGTTCTCAAAAAATTGTAAGCAAATATCCTGAGGAGATGCCAAAATGTAGTCCCAAAAGACCACATACTTAGAAAATTTTGCAAAAAGCTATGATAAATTTGATTAAGTGTTGAGATATACCTTGGACCATGATGCAGTGTTAAAATCTTCTCGGCTCAATGCAGTGTTAAAATCCATGGAGCTCAATGTAACGTTATTTTCTACAAGATCCTAGCGCAGTGTTACAATCCACGATCAAAGTAGTCAAATTGGTCTTGTGAACAATTTGGATCTTAGAATTTCAAAGGAGTGGTTTAAAACAATGTTATTTTTTGCATAGATCACAGCGCAATGTTATTTTTTGTGGTCAAAATAGTCAAATTGGCCTTGCAAGCAATTTGCATCATGGAATTTTGAAGGAGTAGTTCAAAACAATGTTATTTTTTATGCACCTAAGGAACAAGTGTTAAATTTTGTGCTAGCGCAATACATGTTATAATTCATCATCAAAAAGGTAAAACTTGCCTTGAAGTCATTGCAAGTCACGGATTAAAGGACAAAGCTTGAAGGTAATGTTAAAATTTGTGCAACAAGATGTTATGATAAAGTCCATGATCAACTTGGTTAAAGTTGGCATCGTTGGGTTTTGAGGCATTGTAGCGAGCAACTGTTATTTTTTGCACAATGTAGCGCTATGTTATTTTTCATGCGGATCAAGTGCTTTGAAGATTCCATGGTCAACTTAGTCAAAGTTGGCATTGTGAAATTTTGGAGAGCAATGGGGAGAGAAGACTTCAATTCCACGCGATGCATACAATGTTATTTTCTGCATAGGCTCAATGTAGTTTTATTTTTTGCATGATAAAGCATAGTCTTATATTCCACGAGATGTCATACTTGTTTTACATCATAGAATTTGAAGAGGCAACAATGTTATTTTTTGCATGATGCAGCGAGTGTGTTATAATATGCAAACAACATGGTAAAACTTAGCTTTGCAAAATTTCAAGGAGTGGATTGGGACATTGTCCAACATAGAGCAGCCCAAAATAAAGAAATCATCCCTGGATTGAGATCAACTATTCCCAACTACGTTCAAACTGGCCAAAACACTCCAACAAAAAAATTAACTTACTGATTATAGCTAATCTTATGATGCGAAGGCTAAAAAAAACAAAGAATCATTAGTCATGATCACAATACATGCTAAAGTTACCCTCTAAGAATTTAATCTTGATCATTTAAAGGTAAATCAATGGTCCACGATCAACCTGGCTCAATTACGTATAACCAAGATTCAACGTTGGATGTAATACTACAGGTTTTATGTCTGAGTCATTTTTAAGCTGAGGTGAAAGGGGTGAGAAGACAAAGAGATACATAATCAAGATCTTTGACCAGTTTTAGTTGCAGTTCTATGATGGAAAAGCCATGGTAATAACAAAGGATATTCTATATACCCTATGACTAGATCAATAGTCGAAAGCCATGAGAAGCCAAGAAGTAGAGAAGCCATGGAGAACACAACTCTTTTATTTTTTAAAACAAATAAGAGGCTACCACCTCAGCACCTTGTTGATCAGGCATTCTTATGACCTTGTAATGTTCCTATCATTTATAATATTTCAAACTACTACAAAAACTATAAATAGAGGTCGAACCCTCATTTTTAGGGGTCAGCTCTAAAGTGTTTGCTTGTCCTATGTTGTATATTTTATTGCAAATCAATAGTAGGAGCATTGCTTGGATGTTTGTCTCAAGTCTGTGTCTTATTTTCTCATGGTTAGTTTATTTTGTTGTTATTGGATTGCTAACTTAGAGCACCTTGGAATGCTTCATGTTTAAATATATGCTTGGAAAGAACTTTTTTTGTTAGTCAGAGTATTAATCTAATTTTGCTATTTGGATTGTTAATACCCTAGATATTTGAAATAGTTCTTGAAGTATGTTTATGTTCTTTAATGATGAAGATACTTTCACTTGATCCAATCAATTCACTTGGTCAATACTTTCTTTTTGTAATTTTTTCAAGTTCATATAGACGATTGAATCATTTTATAAAGCAGAAAAACCACTAGAATTCATGAGTGGATAACTCAATTTTTCAATTTGTTAAGAAATTGCATACAATGAGTGAATAGCCCAAAATGAGTGAATTGGTCCATTTTTCAAGCAAACCACTCAAATTGAGAGTCTACTGAAAAAAATACATTTTGGTAATGAATTATGTGGAATTATAAGTGAATTGCTACAATTTACAAGCAAATTGGTCAAAATAGACAATTTATAAATTTTGTGAATTTTAAAGGATTTTTTCATATATTTTAATCATAGAACATTGTCCATGTGAGAACGTACACATAAGCATATGAATATGTGATCTAAAGCCTAGAAAGCAATAAAATAGCATCAATAGACATACTTCATCGCTTATCATCGAAGGAATGCTAAAGGAAAGAGAAAATAACAAAGTACCACATGGGTGCTTCAAGAGGATGAGTTTGAAGAGGTCCCAGTATTGTATCCCATCTCATCAAAAAGAAAAAGCCCCATGGTTGACCAAGTTCTCCAAGGCTTCACAACACCTAAGTCCAAGTTGGTTCTTGGAATTAGGGGTTGGTGCTCCTTTCTATTGGTGCAGATAAATTAGGGGTTGGTGCTCCTTTCTATTGGTGTAGATAAATCAGGGGTTGGTGCTCCTTCTAGTGGGTGCTAGTAAATTGATTGTAAAATTGGTATTTTGCAAAGGCTATATTTGGATGGTAATCCAAGTAGTCATTTTTGAGGAGTAGCCAAATTGGTGAACCTCGTTACATCGTGTGTTGTGGAATGCTCTCTTGTTATGCTTGCTTTATCTGATTTAAATCTTCATTGTTTTAGTGTTAAGAGTTGTAGATTTGAATTTAAATAGCTACACTGATTCACCCCCCCTCTCAATGTCATTGTGAGACTAACAGCTAACTTGGTCCTTGTCAGGAAGAAGAATGGATATATATGCTTGTGTGTTGATTTCAAGTTCCTGAACAAAGCATCGTTAAAGGATCACTATCCTCTTCCTCATATTGATTAGATTCTATAGATTGTTGTAGGGGCTGAAAGGTTTTCCCTGTTAGATGGTTTCTCAAGGTACAACCAAATTTGGGTGAAGGATGAGGATCAATTCAAGACAACCTTTATTACTAAGTGGGGGACCTTTGCTTATCAGAGAATACCTTTTAGTTTATCCAATGCAAGGGCCACCTTTTAGAGAGCCATGGACTATGCTTTTGGGGAGTTGATCAATAATATCATTCTCATTTACCTGGATGATGTAATTGTGTTTTATCATAAAAAAAAGCTTACTTGGAACACTTGGAGCAAGTGTTTCAGAAATGCGAAGAATTTGATATCTCCCTAAATACAAAGAAGACATTTTTTGCAGTCCATGAGGTAAAATTGTTATGGCATTTAGTATCTAAAGAAGGG
Source organism: Wollemia nobilis (assembly GCA_028583015.1). NCBI lineage: Eukaryota > Viridiplantae > Streptophyta > Pinopsida > Araucariales > Araucariaceae > Wollemia > Wollemia nobilis. Next base: position 9,250 of record JAQPPZ010006788.1, read on the forward strand.
ATGTCAATTGATCCTGACAAAGTAAAATCAATATTGGTTCTCCCCCTCCCTATAAATAAATTTTTTTTGCAATCATTCTTTGGACAAATCAATTTTGTGAGGAAGTTCATTTAGACTTTGCTCAAATTGTTAAACCTATTTCAGAATTGCTCAAAAAGAATATGGATTTCAAGTGGACTGAGATAAGGAAATAATATTTTGAGGCAATCAAGCAGGCCATTGCTACTACCCCAGTACTAGTAAACCTTTATTTCATCAAGGATTTCATCTTGTATGCCTATAGAGTTGAGGAGATTTATGCAGCAGTACTGAAGAACATCCCATATTTTTTTGGACCTATACTCTTCATGATTACCAGACTAGATATAACTTTATTGAGAAACAAGTGTTTACAGTTGTGAAATCATTGAAAATTTCAAACAATACCTGGCTTAGAGTAAAAATCTTATTTATGTGGTACATCCTGATGTCAAAAGTTTCATATTACAAGGAGATTTGGGTGATAAGAGAGCTAGGTGGATTACCAAAATTCAAGATTATGATGTAGAAATCCATCCTACAAAGTTAGTCAGAGGTAGAGCATTATGTCAGGGAATGACAGCAAGGGCAATCTCAAACCAGATATCAGTTTGTCATCCATCAGTATTTTAATAGAGCAAAGATAGTTCTTTAGGAGATTTAGATTGGATTGATCAGTTGACAAGTTACTTCTAAATAGGGGTATGCCCTCAAGATCTTAATCCTTCATAAATAAGAAGGTATAGGCTTCAAGCCTTGAAGTATGTTACGTTACCAGAAGGGTTATATAAGAAGAATCTTGATGGAGTTCTTCTAAGGTGCTTGAGATATAATAAGAAAGATAAGGTCATTGAATAATTTCATGAAGGATTGTTAGGGGGACATTCTTCAAGAAGAGTTACTACTATGAAAATTATAAGGGCAGGTTATTACTGGTCTATTATCTTTGCTGACACTTTCAAAGTAACAAGATCATGTGATAAGTTCCAAAGATATGTAGGGAGGAATAGAAATACTTCATCCCCATTGAATTCAGTCCAAGTAGCAGAGCCTCTCCGATAGTGGGAATTAGATTTCATTGGAGTCATAAATTCTAACTCTTCAGTAGGTCATAAATACATTTTGACTACTACATATTACTTTACCAGATAGGTTGAGTCAATTTCAACCAAAATATCAGACTAAGATGTGGTAATTGAATTCATGGAAATCTTAATCACAAGGTTTAGTCTCCCTCAAGCCCTAGTAAGTGATAATGATCTAACTTTTATAGGTGCAAAGTACATCGATTTTACAAGCAAATATGGTATATGTTTAAAGAATTATTCTAACTATTACCCCCAAGGGAATGGACTAGTAGAGTC
>JAQPPZ010006789.1:0-10151 GCA_028583015.1 Wollemia nobilis
ATGATATTCTCACAACGGAACTGAGAGGGGGGTGAATCAGTGCAGCTATTTAAAATTTAAATCTATAACACTTAATGCTGAAATAATGCTAGCTCAAAAATAGATATAGCAAATACAACAAGAGAGCAACACACAACACAAGATGTAACGAGGTTCACCGGTTTGGCTACTCCTCAAAATAGACTGTTTGGACTTCAATCCAAATCCAGCCTTTGCAAAGCTTCAACTTTACAAACCATTTACCAGCACCCACTGGAAGGAGCACCAACCCCTGATTTATCTCGCTACAACAGAAAGGAGCACCAACCCCTTATTCCAAGCACCAACTTGGATCTCTTATTTTGAATCTTAGATTGACATAAAAATGCCTTCTCTTTTACAAGACCCTTACTGGTCTATTGCTTACTCAAAATAAATCTCATAGAAGCATAAGGAGAATTGTTAGAGACTCAATATGTTCTATTTCTTACTAAAACCTCTCTTTTAATTTGCATTCAAGTATAAAACCATACCTTCCCTCACTCTTTCAGTGCTTCTTACAACACTCTTACTCAACCTCTCTTTCTATTTTTCAAAAATAAAGCTTGGTTTCAGTAACCCTTCTAACTGCATTTTTACATTCCTTTATACCGGCTCATAGTTTTCGGCTTATTGCAACGGCTTATTTCAAACGGTTCTACTTTTCCCTCCATTTTGTTGCGTTGATTCCGATGCACTGTTACCGCCCATGCTTTCACATGCTTTCTACCATGCTGTTATAGCCTATGCCATCTGTCCTTTCTCGGCCTGCCACCGCACTGCTGACTCACTACCTCACGCATGCGCTTTCTCGGGTTTTGTATATTTTACTGCAATCTATTATTTTTATTACAGCCCGTGCTTTCTGTATTTCTTTTTATCTCTGGCAATATATTTTCTCTATTTTTGGTTCAAGATTTTCTCGCTTATTTTACACTTACAGTTACAGCGCATGCTTTTTGCACAAATCTCGAAGTACCTCAGATTCATGACTGCACTCATGCTGTCGCATTGTCTTCTTCCCATTTCCCGTGCTCTTTTCGCTACACTACACACCCAACTATAGTTGTCTTATTATAATAATATATTCTGCCTGTTCTTCTTCAGATTCTATCGACCACTATAGATTCTGTCAGTTTGTTACACGTGTCGCATTTCTGTAACCCCACCTGTAACAGTTCTTGTTTTGCTGCAAGGTTTTATTCTGCAACTGTCCCTATGTATGCTTCTTCGGCTTGCTACCGCGAAAACCTTACATGTCACGAAATCGTGACATTCTCTACTTCCGTACACTCTACTTCACAAGCAACCACAAAAATGGAACATGTCACAAAATCGTGACACTTTTAGCTTCCTTGCACTCTACTTGGCTTGCACCCGAAAATGGAACATGTCGCGAAATCATGACACTTTTCGCTTCCTTACACTCTTCTTTGCCAGCAATCATGAAAATGGAACATGTCACAAAATCATGACACTTTTCGCTTCCTTGCACTCTTCTTGCTTGCACTTGCAAAAATGAAACATGTCACGAAATCGTGACACTTTTTCTCCTATACACTTTTCTCCGCATGCCTCAACGAAATCGAAACATGTCACAAAATCATGACATCTTTTTCCTTAGCGCTTTTCTTTGCCTTTCGCCCGCGAAAATGCAACATGTCACGAAATCGCGACATCTTTCATCCGTACAACTCTCTCTTCATGCACTACGAAATCAGACATGTAGCGAAATCGCTACACCTTTTTCCCTTTGCACATTTCTTTTCTTCCCTCCAAAATCCAACATGTAGCGAAATCGCTACACCTTTTTGCCTTTGCACTTTCTTTTCTTTCCCGAAATTCTAACATGTAGCGAAATCGCTACACTTTTTTCCTTATGCTTTCAACTTTGCTTCTCCGAATCCAACATGTAGCGAAATCGCGACAGTTTTCTTACTTAGCTTCTTTCCTCCAAACATGTCGCGAAATCATGACAGTTTTTCTACTTGGCTTCTTTGCTTCCAACATGTCACGAAATCGTGATAGTTTTTCCACTTGGCTTCTTTGCTTCCAACATGTCACGAAATCATGACAGTTTTTCATGCACTTTCTCTCTCCTCCGAGATGTCACGAAATCATGACAGTTTTTCATGCACCTTCTCTCTCCTCCGTTATGTCGCGAAATCGCGATAGAAAACATGTCGCGATATCGCGACAGTTTTCTAACTTGTCTTTTTCTTCGATTTTTTGAATCTGGGCCACTTCTATCTTTCTGGAAACTTACTGTACATGATCTCACTGACCTCTGAACTCTTGTCCACTGCATCAACTGGTCTGTCTGTTTGTGTTGACAACAATGACAATACTTTTTCTGCATCTTGCTCAACAATCTCCCCCTTTGGAATTGTTGGCAACACTCATGCAATTTTTTGTAATTCTTCTGTACTTCTTCTCCCCCTTTGACAATAATACCAAAGGGCTGCTGCAGACTCCCCCTGAGTCTATGCACAACATTCTCAGACACATATTGTTATAGTTAGCAAAAATCATAAATGTGAGCAAAACTATAAACATAGGCATAAATGCTCCCCCTGAGAATGTGATCCCAATTGATAGTCAGTTCTTGGGAAATGTGACCACTCCCAACTTACTTCGAAGGTACTCAAAAACTTCCTTGGGTAATGGTTTGGTGAATATATCTGCTACTTGCTCTGTAGTTGGAACAAAATCCAATTTGACCTCTCCTTCTGCAACTTTATCCTTCAAGAAGTGATACCGGATTGCAATATGTTTGGTGCGGGAATGCATAACCGGATTCTTTGAGATGTTAATTGCACTGGTATTATCACATTTAATTGAAATTGGCTCTTTGAAATTAATACCCAGATCTTTCAGTGTTTGTCTCATCCATAATATCTGTGTACAACATGTTGTTGCTGCAATGTATTCTGCTTCTGCTATGGATAAAGAGACTGATTCTTGTTTCTTGTTGTGCCATGCTACCAATCTGTCTCCAAGATAAAATGCACCTCCACTTGTACTCTTTCTGTCATCTATACATCCTGCCCAATCTGCATCTGAATATGCAATCAAAGTGAAGTCTTTTCCTTTTGGATACCATAACCCATACTCCATAGTACCCTTGAGGTACCTAAAAATCCTTTTCACAGTTGTCACATGAGTCTCTTTTGGACTAGCCTGAAATCTTGCAACCATGCAAACTGCCTGTAAGATGTCTGGTCTGGTGGCTGTCAAATACAGCAGGCTCCCAATCATAGATCTGTACATTGTTTGATCAACATCTGGAGATTTGTCATCCTTGCTTAACTTGCAGCCTGTTATCATAGGAGTGCTAACAGGTTTACTATCCTCCATTGTGAACTTTTTCAGCATTTCTTTCACATATTTTACTTGAGAAATAAAAATTCCTTTGTCAGTTTGATTAACTTGCAGTCCGAGGAAATATGAAAGTTCACCAATCATAGACATTTCAAATTCTTTCTGCATTTTATTTGCTATGTCTCTACATGACTCATCATTGCTGCTGCCAAATATTATATCATCTACATAAACAACAAGGACAATAAGATTGCCATTCTCTGTTTTGATATATAAATTGTTGTCCACCATACCTTTCTTGAACCCTTGCTGAGTGAGATAGTTGTCCAGTCTTGCATACCATGCTCTGGGTGCCTGTTTCAAGCCATACAATGCTTTCTTCAACTTGCAAACAAAGTTGGGATTATCACAGAGTTGAAAACCATCTGGCTGTTCAATATAAACTTCTTCTTCAAGATTTCCATTCAGAAATGCTGATTTCACATCCATCTGATAAACTTTGAAATTCCTGTGAACTGCTAAAGCCAGAAACAGTCTGATTGCTTCAAGTCTGGCCACTGGTGCAAAAGTTTCTTCAAAGTCAATCCCTTCAACTTGAGCATAGCCTTTACAGACCAATCTTGCTTTATTCCTTACAACTTGTCCATCTTCATTCAATTTGTTTCTAAAAATCCATTTTGTACCGATTATGTTTTTATTTGCAGGCCTTGGTACTAATTCCCAGGTTTTGTTTTTCTCAATCTGATCAAGTTCTTCATTTATTGACTCCATCCAACTTTCATCTGTGCTTGCTTCAACAATATTTTTGGGTTCAATGCTGGATAACAGGGAGTAGTTACTTACTACTCTTCTTCTTGTCTTAACACCAACTGTGGGGTCCCCAATAATTTGCTCTCTGGGATGATTTTTTTGCCAGCTTCCAGTTTTGAATTTATTGTTTTCTTCTACTTCTGAATCAATACTTAAGTCATCTGGGTCAATTTTTTTATTCTCTTCTGCTTCCATTTCTTCATCTCCTTCAATAGCTTCTTTATAAATAGGGTAGTTTTCTTCACAGCTGACAGTTTGTTTCCTATCTTCATCAAATTTAACATCAGCACTGTCCACAATTTTCTTTAGTCTTTTGTTGTAGCATTTGTAAGCTTTGCTTTTTGATGAATAGCCAACAAAGATACCTTCATCAACTCTATCTTCAAATTTACCAAGATTATCTTCTGTTCTTTTGATGTAACACTTGTTGCCAAAGACTTTGAAGTATTTTGTTGTTGCCTTCTTGCCGAACCAAAGCTCATAAGGGGTTTTGCTTTCATGTGTCCTCAACATGCACCTGTTTTGGATATAAACTGCAGTATGGACTGCCTCTTTCCAAAATCTGTCTGCAATTTTGCTTTCAGTCAACATTGTCCGTGCCATTTCCTGTACAGTTCTGTTCTTTCTCTCTACAACACCATTCTGCTGAGGTGTCCTTGCTGCTGAAAACTGTCTTCTGATCCCATATTTTTGACAGTATTCTTCAAACTCCTCTGAGATGAACTCTCCTCCTCTATCTGATCTTAAACATTTGATCCTCTTTCCTGTTTCATTTTCAACTTGGTTTTTGAAAGTCTTGAACATTTCAAAAGCTTCAGATTTTTGCTTCAAAAAGAATATCCAGGTCATTCTGGAATAGTCATCTATGCACAACATAAAATATTTATCACCATTTAAACTTTGTGTTCTCATGGGTCCACATAAATCAGTATGAATTAGTTCTAAAGGTTTGCTGGTAAAGTACTCCTTTGATTTAAATGTGGCTCTAGTTTGTTTCCCCTTTTGGCATGAAGCACATATGCTATTTGAAGGTTTGCCAATAGTGGGTATATCTCTTACTGCCCTTTTTGAGCTGATTTTTACCAGATTGTCAAAGCTTATATGACCGAGCCTCTTGTGCCACAACCAATTTTCATCTTCCTGTCCAATCATGCACGATCCTTCTGAAGTCTCTGAGAGAGTATACAGATTTCCAGAAGTCCTCAATCCAGTGGCTATCAACTTCCCACTGTTTGCTTTTCTTACTTCACAACCTTGCTTTTTAAAAATTACTTCATGACCTTTGTCACAAATTTGACTTATGCTCAGCAAGTTATGCTTCAGACCAATAACAAACAATACTTCTTTAGATTTTATTTTTTCATCACTTATCTTGACTGATCCTTTGCCAACTATCTTGGCTCCATCATTATTTCCAAATTTTACAGAACCACCTTCATATTTCTGTAATTTCTCAAATTTTTGTTTGTCACCTGTCATGTGACTGGAGCATCCACTATCTAGTATCCATGGTGCAGATTTGTTCTGTGCTTTGAATGTTGTCTGTACAATCAAGGATTCCTTTTCTTCCTTGGGTTGCTCCTTTTCTCTCCACTCTGGTTTGACTGTAGTTTTGGATACTTGTTTAGCCTTTTCCCTTTCATTGACTTGTGCCTGTTTTTCGAGAAATTTTCTGTTTTGTTTCAATCCATTTGGTTGATATTTTCTTCCCTGATTTTTATTTCCTGCAAAAGAGCTAAGACAATTTCTTGCAATATGTCCAAAGTTATGACAGTTATAACATTCTACTGCATACTCTATCAAAGGTGAAAAAACATTTCTACTATTGAAATTCCTCTGTCCTATATTATACCTACAATTTGAAATTTTATGACCATAAGCATTGCATTTAAAACAGTAACCAGAGAAGGAATGATTAAACCTGGGGGCAGATCTTTGCCAGTTTAAAGTAGGAGCCATGAATCTTCTCCTTCTTGGATGTGTGACTTTTGTGAATCCATCTTTGTCAGTACTCTTCTTGAGTCTGGCATTAATGCTTTCTTTGACATGATTTGTTTTTTCTAGATCAACTCTGATCTTTTCTTCTTTCTTTATGGGTTCTATATTTAAGGCCTTTGAACCCTTTGATGATTCTCCTTCATCGAAGCCCAAACCAAATTTGATGTCGGAAGGCCTTTGGTTATTTAACATTTTATCCAGTTTTACAGTACTGTCTTCAAACTTATGATAACAGCTCAATTTCCTATTCATCTCCTCTAGCTGCATCCTTAACTTAACAATGTCTTCTTCTAGCTTGCTGCATTCATCTGTCTTTACAGTTAATTGTACATCAAGAACTTCAGACATTTTCTTAAATTCATCTGTCTGTACTTTCAAGCTGTTTATTATTTCATTGGCATCCTCAAGCTTTCTTGAAACCTTTTTATTCTTTTTCCTTTTTGAGCTCAGTTCTTGAAGTGCAGCAACTAACTCACCTTCCAGATAAACTTCAGCCTCATCTTCAGGTTTCTCATTACACTCCGGTTTTTCCTCTGTTATTCTTTCTTCAAATGCCATGAACAGAGCTTCATCTGCTTCTTCTTTAGAATCCTCACCGGAGCAGTCTTCAGAAGAGCTGACATTCTTGGATATGAAACTTTTCTTCTTGAAGTTGCTTTTTCTGAAATGTGGTTTCTTCTTCCAGTCACTTCTTTCTTGGTGTGACCCTTCACCACTTTTGTTTTTCTCATTCATAGGGCATTTAGCTGCAAAGTGCCCGATGCCTCCACAGTTGAAACACTTAAATGGTAACTTACCTCTGTACTTTCCTTTTCCCTTTATTAGTTTCCTAACAAAGTTTGCTTCTGTTTCATCTGAAGATTCTTCATCCTCAGATTCTTGTTTAGCTGTTATAGTTTTGTGCACTTTAAAAGTAGCTTCTCTGTCTGTGGGCTTAGTTTGTCCTATTCTCATTTCGTATGCAGTCAAAGAGCCATGCATCTCATCCATGCTAAAAGTATTTAAATCTTTAGCCTCTTCTATAGCAGAAACTTTAGGATTAAATCTTTTGTGAAGAGTTCTTAGTACCTTTTTTACCACAACTGCATCTTCCATTTCCTCTCCGAGTCCTCTAATTGCATTAATGATTCCATTGACTCTCAACATATATGCCTCTATGTTTTCATCATCATTCATTTTTAATGCTTCGAACTGAGCTCGATGCGTTTGTAGCTTGGCTTCCTTGATCTTGCCGTCTCCTTCATGAATGCTCTGTAGTTTGTCCCACATGTCTTTTGCTATTTTACAGCTCATGATCCTTATCAGTTCACTGTCTACTAACCCACACATTATAGCATTCTTTGCTTTAGAGTTGTTCTCAAACTTTTTCTTCTCAGCAGCATCTGTTGGAGGAATAGAAGATATTATGTATCCACTGTCTACAGACTCCCAAATGTCATATCCCAAGGCACACAGATAAGTCTGCATCCTGAGTCTCCAGAAAGAGTAATTTGTTCCATCGAACAAAGGGGCTTTGTTGGATGAAAATCCTTCTCCATCGGCCATTGTGATTCTTCCAAGATCACCTTAGCTGATTAAGCTAGTTCAGGAACCTTGCTCTGATACCAATTGATATTCTCACAATGACACTGAGAGGGGGGGTGAATCAGTGCAGCTATTTAAAATTTAAATCTATAACACTTAATGCTGAAATAATGCTAGCTCAAAAATAGATATAGCAAATATAACAAGAGAGCAACACACAACACAAGATGTAACGAGGTTCACCGGTTTGGCTACTCCTCAAAATAGACTGTTTGGACTTCAATCCAAATCCAGCCTTTGCAAAGCTTCAACTTTACAAACCATTTACCAGCACCCACTGGAAGGAGCACCAACCCCTGATTTATCTGCTACAACAGAAAGGAGCACCAACCCCTTATTCCAAGCACCAACTTGGATCTCTTATTTTGAATCTTAGATTGACATAAAAATGCCTTCTCTTTTACAAGACCCTCACTGGTCTATTGCTCACTCAAAATAAATCTCATAGAAGCATAAGGAGAATTGTTAGAGACTCAATATGTTCTATTTCTTACTAAAACCTCTCTTTCAATTTGCATTAATAAAACTTTTAAACTCTATTTCCCACCCTTACGCTTTCTACAACCCTTTTTCTGTGCTTCTTACAGCACTCTTGCTCAACCTCTCTTTTTGTTTTCAAAAATGAAACTTGGTTGCAGTAACCCTACTAACTGCATTTTTACATCTCTTTATACCGGCTCATAATTTTCGGCTTATTGCAACGGCTTATTTCAAACGGTTCTACTTTTCCCTCCATTTTGCTGCGTTGATTTCGATGCACTATTACCGCCCATGCTTTCACATGCTTTCTGCCATGCTGTTACAGCCTATGCCATCTGTCCTTTCTCGGCCTGCCACCGCACTGCTGACTCACTACCTCATGCATGCGCTTTCTCGAGTTTTGTATATTTTACTACAATCTATTATTTTTATTATAGCCCATGCTTTTGTATTTCTTTTTATCTCTGGAAATATATTTTCTCTATTTTTGGTTCAAGCTTTTCTCGCTTATTTTACGCTTACAGTTACAGTGCATGCTTTTTGCACAAATCTCGAAGTACCTCAGATTCATGACTGCACTCATGCTGCCGCATTGTCTTCTTCCCATTTCCCATGCTCTTTTCATCGCACTACGCACCCAACTATAGTTGTCTTATTATAATAATATATTCTGCCTGTTCTTCTTCAGATTCTGTCGACCACTGCAGATTTTGTCAGTTTGTTACACGTGTCGCATTTTTGTAACCCCACCTATAACAGTTCTTGTTTTGCTGCAAGGTTTTATTCTCCAACTGTCTCTATGTATGCTTCTTCGGCTTGCTACTGTGAAAACCTTACATGTCACGAAATCGTGACATTCTCTGCTTCCGTACACTCTACTTCGCAAGCACCCACGAAAATGGAACATGTCACGAAATCGTGACACTTTTAGCTTCCTTGCACTCTCCTTGGCTCGAAAATGGAACATGTCATGAAATCGTGACACTTTTCGCTTCCTTGCACTCTACTTGCTTCCCACGAAAATGGAACATGTCACGAAATCGTGACACTTTTCGCTTTTCTACACTCTACTCTGCTTGCACCCATGAAAATGGAACATGTCACGAAATCGTGACACTTTTCACTACCGTACACTTTTCTTCGCATGCCTCAGCGAAATCGAAACATGTCATGAAATCGTGATGCTTTTCTACCTTAGCGCTATTCTTTGCCTTTCGCCCACGAAAATGCAACATGTCGCGAAATCGTGACATCTTTCGCATCCGTACAACTCTCTCTTCATGCACTAGCGAAATCCAACATGTAGCGAAATCGCTACACCTTTTTCCCTTTGCACATTTCTTTTACTTCGCCTCCAAAATCCAACATGTAGCAAAATCGCTACACCTTTTTCCTTTAGCACTTTCTTTTGCTTCGCGAAAATCCAACATGTAGCGAAATCGCTACACTTTTCTTCTGACTTCTCTTTGCTTCCCGAATTCAACATGTCGCGAAATCGCGACACTTTTCCACTTGGCTTCTTTGCTTCCAACATGTCATGAAATCGTGACAGTTTTCTCCCTTAGCCTTTTTCTTCCAACATGTCATGAAATCATGACAGTTTTCCTTGTGCCTTCTCTCTCCTCCAACATGTCATGAAATCGTGATAGTTTTTCATGCGCTTTCTCTCTCCTCCGAGATGTCGTGAAATCGTGACAGTTTTTCATGCGCCTTCTCTCTCCTCCGTTATGTCGTGAAATCGACAGAAAACATGTCGCGATATCGCGATAGTTTTCTAACTTGTCTTTTTCTTCGATTTTCTGAATCTGGGCCACTTCTATTTTTTTGGAAACTTACTGTACATGATCTCACTGACCTCTGAACTCTTGTCCACTGCATCAACTGGTCTGTCTGTTTGTGTTGACAACAATGACAATACTTTTTCTGCATCTTGCTCAACA
>JAQPPZ010006790.1:0-10511 GCA_028583015.1 Wollemia nobilis
ATTCTTGTCCTACCTTTTGTAACATTGGTATCATTGCAACTAGGTGGCCTAATACGAGCTTCGCTCGTTCCACCCGACTTGGACCTGGCACGGTCTTTGAGGACCCTGTTGGCCCTCAGGACCTACATGGATCCTGAGGCGGATCCTTGGCAGCAAGGCCCATAGGCCCATATCATCGCACAACCATAGGATAGGGCCCATAGGCCCACGTCATCGGGCCATTTGCGGCTATGGGAGTAGGCAACCTGATAGCAGGTCAAAGCCTGCTGCACAGGGCCTAGATCTCGAGGGCAGGAGGCCCTCTGGTTATCGACAAGCCCCTAGTGCTGCTACCCTCGTAGGGTCCAACACACAGCCAAGAGGGTAGGCACACCCTCCTAGGCAGAGACTGGACCCAACCCGAGGGCAGGAGTGCCCTCGAGTCTGACCCCACTAATAGGGGACATCCCTGTCATGGGATCTGACAACCACTGACAAGGAAATCCTTGTTAGATATTCGATGAGTGAGATATAAGAGGGTAGGCGGGCCCTTCGATCACCGATGACTAGCGGCCAGATCTGGTGATCAAGATCTGCGAGGGCAGGCACGCCCTCCAATCCCTAGTGATCAGTGGCCTAGAACCCTACAAACTATCGACCATCTTGGGTACAAATCTCGAGGACAATCGTAGCTGGGACCCATGCATGCTCGGGCATAGATCCCGAGGCACTGACACAAGACCTACATAGGACATGTGGCAAGTGCCACCTCAACAGTGGATGACTTGATCTGGACCAGACACATGGTGAACAGCCACTGACCTTGGCATGCACATCGAGGTGTTGACTAGACTGGACCAAACATGACACATGGAGAAGAGCCATTAGACTTGACTTGGACTAGACATGACACGTGGCGGACAGCCATTAGACGAGGATGAAAGCGGCAGACAATCACTGGAAGAGGATGGACGTGACACGTGGTGGACAACCACGTGTCAACGAACCTTGACATGAGGGTGACACGTGGCAAACTGGCCACGTGCCATCTGACCTGACTTGCCACGACATGGCAGTGGACAAAAGGTGGATAGAGGACTTGGATTGCCTGTAGGCAATCGAATCATCATAGGGGCTAAGCCATTTTTAAACAGCTTACATGCGCCTTCACGGCGCATGTGGGACTAATGTCCCAAAAGCTTTTTTAAAAAAGCTTTAGAGCGCGTCACATGCTCCAAGCCCTAGGGAGGGGAGGCTTCAACATGAAGTCTCCTCCCCCATATCTCCGTCGGGCTAGCTAGCCCGACTAGATTTTGAGCCCTCGCCAAGGCGTGGCCCGACAGGGAGGTTGGGATTTCGACTCCCGTCGGGGCCGGGATTTTTTTTTAATGCGGGCGGAGGAATGGACCAGTAAAAAAAAAAGAAAAGGTAACATTTTTTTTATTTTTTTTGTAATTTTTTTTAATTTTTAATCATTTTTTTAATAATTTAATACCTTTTGTCTAAAAATCAATTTTTTTTAATATTACATTGATTTTTTTTACAAAATTAAAATTTATTATTAATTAAATAATGATTAGATTTATTAAAATTTTGCATTAAAATAGAGAATTAAAGGATTCTTTTTTTTTTGCAATCAAATCAAGAAGAGCTTTTGTTTTCTCCATGAGGGGATATAAGACATAGAAGAGCAATTTTTTTTGCACATAAGAAAACCCTAAACTCTTCTCAACCTTGTTAATTTAGCATACAATAAAGGTTCAAACATGAATCCTTTTTTGCCAAATTGTAACACAAGGAGACCCAATTTTTTTTTGTAAAATTCAAAGGCAAAGTGTGCATTTGTTTTCTCCAAGGGGAGATATAAGACATAAAATTGCACATTCTTTTTTGCAAACATTTGAGAAGTAATTGTAACCTTTGGTCCATCAAAAACTAAGTCGTGTGTCGACTAGTTCTGGAAGCCTTCCAAATGCGGGTCATGTGTTGAATTGTCTTGGAAGGAGTGCTCAAAATTGTTAATTTTGCAAAATTTAGGGGAGAATACAACATTGTACTTCTTTTACACAATTGGAAAACAAAGTAGGAGACATAAAAATATCATTTTTTTTGCATAACACAAAACACATATTTTGTTGCAAAAAATTAAAAAGGTGCATTTTCGATTTTACTCGACACCTTCATTGGAAAATTAGGTGCATTTTCGGTAGCATCCGACACCTAGGTGATAAGAATTTTGAGGGCATTTCTTGTTTTATTGTTGCATCATTCTTTTTGCAACTATAAGTCATATAATCAAGAACACACTAAACCCCAAAATTTCACAAATTTGTGTAAATCCTTGCACAGATTTAACGCCAAAATTAGTTGATATTCTCTCCTAAATCATCAAAACCCCTAATTCACTCTTATTTGTTTGGCTTAATTTCCTCAAACTTTTCATCCTTCTTGAAGGGAGTTAAGGCAGGTGCCATTAAATATTTGTTTGAGTGAATTATATTTTGATACTCTCTTAGGGTAATCAAAAGAAAGAACAAGTTTTTGAAGACCTTGCAATAAGGGGTGCTTGTACCTCTTTTAGGCTTCATAAATAGCAAATTCTAGGTGTTTGAAGTACTTGTAACAAGAGGAGTGATTTTTTGTGGTGTAAAATTGTCTAGGAGGCAATATTTGTAAAATCCTTCACAACACTCTTGAGTTGCACATTTTTTTGCAATTGAGGAGGGATATCCATTTCTTTTCTTCACTCATTTTTGTAAATAGGGAAGATGACTTATAAGGATGCATTTTCGGCTTTGACTGACACCTTAGTCACACTTCCTTCATAAATTAATTACACTATGTTTTGAAAAAAGAAGGGGGGAACTTATAAGGGTGCATTTTTGGTAGCGACCGACACCTTAGCTACCTTATCTTTTGCAAATTTATATTGTAAATGAATGAACCTTGTATGAAGTGATCTATTCTACTACACCTAGCGATTTCAGTGGCTGATTACCCATGCAAATTTGGTTGGATGATGTGATTACCATAAGGACATTCATTGGCATGAAGACATAGTGAGGAATGACCCACTTTTTGCTTAGGAGCAGCCAGAGCACTGTGACAGAGCAAAGAACCAGCAGATCAACATCTTTTTCACTGTATTGGGGCAGTTATATACTTCACCCAAATATTGTTGTATAGAGGGATATGTATGTATTACCCAAATAATGTAATAAGGGGGATGTTAGAGTTACTATGTTAGTAACTATGATTATTACCTCATTTAGGTAATATTTAAGTTTCACCTAGGTAGATATAATTTACCACATGGTAAAAAGTAATTTCTTACTTTTTACCACTAGTAGTTACTATTACCAGTTACCTTGGTTAGTATTCTACCTTACCATCATTTCTCTTTGGACGGCAGATAGGTTAGTTGTTAGCATAGACATAGCATCTATTGTTAAATAATCTATTTTGTAACAAATTTAATCCTATAGCTATCCTATCCTATAGTTGATGAGATTAATCAATAATAATTCTTGTCCTACCTTTTGTAACATTGGTATCATTGCAACTAGGTGGCCTAATACGAGCTTCGCTCGTTCCACCCGACTTGGACCTGGCACGGTCTTCGAGGACCCTATTGGCCCTCAGGACCTACATGGATCCTGAGGCAGATCCTTGGAAGCAAGGCCCATAGGCCCATATCATCGCACAACCATAGGATAGGGCCCATAGGCCCACGTCATCGGGCCATTTGCGGCTATGGGAGTAGGCAACCTGATAGCAGGTCAAAGCCCACATCACAGGGCCTAGATCTCGAGGGCAGGAGGCCCTCTGGTTATCGACAAGCCCCTAGTGCTGCTACCCTCGTAGGGTCCAGCACACAGCCAAGAGGGTAGGCACACCCTCCTAGGCAGAGACCAGACCCAACTCGAGGGCAGGAGTGCCCTCGAGTCTGACCCCACTAATAGGGGACATCCCTGTCATGGGATCTGACAACCACTGACAAGGAAATCCTTGTTAGATCTTTGATGAGCAAGATATAAGAGGGCAGGCGGGCCCTCCAATCACCGGTGACTAGCGGCCAGATCTGGTGATCAAGATCTGCGAGGGCAGGCACGCCCTCCAATCCCTAGTGATCAGTGGCCTAGAACCCTACAAACTATCGACCATCTTGGGCAAAAATCTCGAGGACAATCGTAGCTGGGACCCATGCATGCTCGGGCATAGATCCCGAGGCACTGACACAAGACCTACATAGGACATGTGGCAAGTGCCACCTCAACAGTGGATGACTTGATCTGGACCAGACACATGGTGAACAGCCACTGACCTTGGCATGCACATCGAGGTGTTGACTAGACTGGACCAAACATGACACATGGAGAAGAGCCATTAGACTTGACTTGGACTAGACATGACACGTGGCGGACAACCATTATACAAGGATGAAAGCGGCAGACAATCACTGGAAGAGGATGGACGTGACACGTGGTGGACAACCACGTGTCAACGAACCTTGACATGAGGGTGACACGTGGCGAACTGGCCACGTGCCATCTGACTCGACTTGCCATGACATGGCAAGTGGACAAAAGGTCGATGGAGGACTCGGATTGCCTATAGGCAATCGAGTCCTCATAGGGGCTAAGCCATTTTTAAACGACTTACATGCGCCTTCACGGCGCATGTGGGACTAATGTCCCAAAAGCTTTTTAAAAAAAAAGCTTTCGAGCGCGTCACATGCTCCAAGCCCTAGGGAGGGGAGGCTTCAACATGAAGTCTCCTCCCCCATATCTCCGTCGGGCTAGCTAGCCCGACTAGATTTTGAGCCCTCGCCAAGGCGTGGCCCGACAGGGAGGTTGGGATTTCGACTCCCGTCGAGGCCAGAAAATTTTTTTTAACGTGGGCAGAGGAATGGACTAGTAAAAAAAAAAATAAAAGGTAACATTTTTTTTATTTTTTTTGTAATTTTTTTTAATTTTTAATCATTTTTTTAATAATTTAATACCTTTTGTCTAAAAATCAATTTTTTTTAATATTACATTGATTTTTTTTACAAAATTAAAATTTATTATTAATTAAATAATGATTAGATTTATTAAAATTTTGCATTAAAATAGAGAATTAAAGGATTTTTTTTTTTTTTGCAATCAAATCAAGAAGAGCTTTTGTTTTCTCCATGAGGGGATATAAGACATAGAAGAGCAATTTTTTTTGCACATAAGAAAACCCTAAACTCTTCTCAACCTTGTTAATTTAGCATACAATAAAGGTTCAAACATGAATCCTTTTTTGCCAAATTGTAACACAAGGAGACCCAATTTTTTTTTGTAAAATTCAAAGGCAAAGTGTGCATTTGTTTTCTCCAAGGGGAGATATAAGACATAAAATTGCACATTCTTTTTTGCAAACATTTGAGAAGTAATTGTAACCTTTGGTCCATCAAAAACTAAGTCGTGTGTCGACTAGTTCTGGAAGCCTTCCAAATGCGGGTCATGTGTTGAATTGTCTTGGAAGGAGTGCTCAAAATTGTTAATTTTGCAAAATTTAGGGGAGAAGACAACATTGTACTTCTTTTACACAATTGGAAAACAAAGTAGGAGACATAAAAATATCATTTTTTTTGCATAACACAAAACACATATTTTGTTGCAAAAAATTAAAAAGGTGCATTTTCGATTTTACTCGACACCTTCATTGGAAAATTAGGTGCATTTTCGGTAGCATCCGACACCTAGGTGATAAGAATTTTGAGGGCATTTCTTGTTTTATTGTTGCATCATTCTTTTTGCAACTATAAGTCATATAATCAAGAACACACTAAACCCCAAAATTTCACAAATTTGTGTAAATCCTTGCACAAATTTAACGCCAAAATTAGTTGATATTCTCTCCTAAATCATCAAAACCCCTAATTCACTCTTATTTGTTTGGCTTAATTTCCTCAAACTTTTCATCCTTCTTGAAGGGAGTTAAGGCAGGTGCCATTAAATATCTGTTTGAGTGAATTATATTTTGATACTCTCTTAGGGTAATCAAAAGAAAGAACAAGTTTTTGAAGACCTTGCAATAAGGGGTGCTTGTACCTCTTTTAGGCTTCATAAATAGCAAATTCTAGGTGTTTGAAGTACTTGTAACAAGAGGAGTGATTTTTTGTGGTGTACAATTGTCTAGGAGGCAATATTTGTAAAATCCTTCACAACACTCTTGAGTTGCACATTTTTTTGCAATTGAGGAGGGATATCCATTTCTTTTCTTCACTCATTTTTGTAAATAGGGAAGATGACTTATAAGGATGCATTTTCGGCTTTGACTGACACCTTAGTCACACTTCCTTCATAAATTAATTACACTATGTTTTGAAAAAAGAAGGGGGGAACTTATAAGGGTGCATTTTTGGTAGCGACCGACACCTTAGCTACCTTATCTTTTGCAAATTTATATTGTAAATGAATGAACCTTGTATGAAGTGATCTATTCTACTACACCTAGCGATTTCAGTGGCTGATTACCCATGCAAATTTGGTTGGATGATGTGATTACCATAAGGACATTCATTGGCATGAAGACATAGTGAGGAATGACCCACTTTTTGCTTAGGAGCAGCTGAGCACTGTGACAGAGCAAAGAACCAGCAGATCAACATCTTTTTCACTGTATTGGGGCAGTTATATACTTCACCCAAATATTGTTGTATAGAGGGATATGTATGTATTACCCAAATAATGTAATAAGGGGGGATGTTAGAGTTACTATGTTAGTAACTATGATTATTACCTCATTTAGGTAATATTTAAGTTTCACCTAGGTAGATATAATTTACCACATGGTAAAAAGTAATTTCTTACTTTTTACCACTAGTAGTTACTATTACCAGTTACCTTGGTTAGTATTCTACCTTACCATCATTTCTCTTTGGACGGCAGATAGGTTAGTTGTTAGCATAGACATAGCATCTATTGTTAAATAATCTATTTTGTAACAAATTTAATCCTATAGCTATCCTATCCTATAGTTGATGAGATTAATCAATAATAATTCTTGTCCTACCTTTTGTAACATTGGTATCATTGCAACTAGGTGGCCTAATACGAGCTTCGCTCGTTCCACCCGACTTGGACCTGGCACGGTCTTCGAGGACCCTGTTGGCCCTCAGGACCTACATGGATCCTGAGGCGGATCCTTGGCAGCAAGGCCCATAGGCCCATATCATCGCACAACCATAGGATAGGGCCCATAGGCCCACGTCATCGGGCCATTTGCGGCTATGGGAGTAGGCAACCTGATAGCAAGTCAAAGCCCACAGCACGGGGCCTAGATCTCGAGGGCGGGGAGGCCCTCCGGTTATCGACAAGCCCCTAGTGCTGCTACCCTCGTAGGGTCCAGCACACAGCCAAGAGGGTAGGCACACCCTCCTAGGCAGAGACCAGACCCAACTCGAGGGCAGGAGTGCCCTCGAGTATGACCCCACTAATAGGGGACATCCCTGTCATGGGATCTGACAACCACTGACAAGGAAATCCTTGTTAGATCTTCGATGAGTGAGATATAAGAGGGCAGGCGGGCCCTCCGATCACCGGTGACTAGCGGCCAGATCTGGTGATCAAGATCTGCGAGGGCAGGCACGCCCTCCAATCCCTAGTGATCAGTGGCCTAGAACCCTACAAACTATCGACCATCTTGGGCACAAATCTCGAGGACAATCGTAGCTGGGACCCATGCATGCTCGGGCATAGATCCCGAGGCACTGACACAAGACCTACATAGGACATGTGGCAAGTGCCACCTCAACAGTGGATGACTTGATCTGGACCAGACACATGGTGAACAGCCACTGACCTTGGCATGCACATCGAGGTGTTGACTAGACTGGACCAAACATGACACATGGAGAAGAGCCATTAGACTTGACTTGGACTAGACATGACACGTGGCGGACAGCCATTAGACGAGGATGAAAGCGGCAGACAATCACTGGAAGAGGATGGACGTGACACGTGGTGGACAACCACGTGTCAACGAACCTTGACATGAGGGTGACACGTGGCGAACTGGCCACGTGCCATCTGACCTGACTTGCCACGACATGGCAGTGGACAAAAGGTGGATAGAGGACTTGGATTGCCTGTAGGCAATCGAATCATCATAGGGGCTAAGCCATTTTTAAACAGCTTACATGCGCCTTCACGGCGCATGTGGGACTAATGTCCCAAAAGCTTTTTTAAAAAAGCTTTAGAGCGCGTCACATGCTCCAAGCCCTAGGGAGGGGAGGCTTCAACATGAAGTCTCCTCCCCCATATCTCCGTCGGGCTAGCTAGCCCGACTAGATTTTGAGCCCTCGCCAAGGCGTGGCCCGACAGGGAGGTTGGGATTTCGACTCCCGTCGAGGCCAGAAATTTTTTTTTAACGTGGGCAGAGGAATGGACTAGTAAAAAAAAAGAAAAGGTAACATTTTTTTTATTTTTTTTGTAATTTTTTTTAATTTTTAATCATTTTTTTAATAATTTAATACCTTTTGTCTAAAAATCAATTTTTTTTAATATTACATTGATTTTTTTACAAAATTAAAATTTATTATTAATTAAATAATGATTAGATTTATTAAAATTTTGCATTAAAATAGAGAATTAAAGGATTTTTTTTTTTTTGCAATCAAATCAAGAAGAGCTTTTGTTTTCTCCATGAGGGGATATAAGACATAGAAGAGCAATTTTTTTTGCACATAAGAAAACCCTAAACTCTTCTCAACCTTGTTAATTTAGCATACAATAAAGGTTCAAACATGAATCCTTTTTTGCCAAATTGTAACACAAGGAGACCCAATTTTTTTTGTAAAATTCAAAGGCAAAGTGTGCATTTGTTTTCTCCAAGGGGAGATATAAGACATAAAATTGCACATTCTTTTTTGCAAACATTTGAGAAGTAATTGTAACCTTTGGTCCATCAAAAACTAAGTCGTGTGTCGACTAGTTCTGGAAGCCTTCCAAATGCGGGTCATGTGTTGAATTGTCTTGGAAGGAGTGCTCAAAATTGTTAATTTTGCAAAATTTAGGGGAGAAGACAACATTGTACTTCTTTTACACAATTGGAAAACAAAGTAGGAGACATAAAAATATCATTTTTTTTGCATAACACAAAACACATATTTTGTTGCAAAAAATTAAAAAGGTGCATTTTCGATTTTACTCGACACCTTCATTGGAAAATTAGGTGCATTTTCGGTAGCATCCGACACCTAGGTGATAAGAATTTTGAGGGCATTTCTTGTTTTATTGTTGCATCATTCTTTTTGCAACTATAAGTCATATAATCAAGAACACACTAAACCCCAAAATTTCACAAATTTGTGTAAATCCTTGCACAGATTTAACGCCAAAATTAGTTGATATTCTCTCCTAAATCATCAAAACCCCTAATTCACTCTTATTTGTTTGGCTTAATTTCCTCAAACTTTTCATCCTTCTTGAAGGGAGTTAAGGCAGGTGCCATTAAATATCTGTTTGAGTGAATTATATTTTGATACTCTCTTAGGGTAATCAAAAGAAAGAACAAGTTTTTGAAGACCTTGCAATAAGGGGTGCTTGTACCTCTTTTAGGCTTCATAAATAGCAAATTCTAGGTGTTTGAAGTACTTGTAACAAGAGGAGTGATTTTTTGTGGTGTACAATTGTCTAGGAGGCAATATTTGTAAAATCCTTCACAACACTCTTGAGTTGCACATTTTTTTGCAATTGAGGAGGGATATCCATTTCTTTTCTTCACTATTTTTTGTAAATAGGGAAGATGACTTATAAGGATGCATTTTCGGCTTTGACTGACACCTTAGTCACACTTCCTTCATAAATTAATTACACTATGTTTTGAAAAAAGAAGGGGGGAACTTATAAGGGTGCATTTTTGGTAGCGACCGACACCTTAGCTACCTTATCTTTTGCAAATTTATATTGTAAATGAATGAACCTTGTATGAAGTGATCTATTCTACTACACCTAGCGATTTCAGTGGCTGATTACCCATGCAAATTTGGTTGGATGATGTGATTACCATAAGGACATTCATTGGCATGAAGACATAGTGAGGAATGACCCACTTTTTGCTTAGGAGCAGCCAGAGCACTGTGACAGAGCAAAGAACCAGCAGATCAACATCTTTTTCACTGTATTGGGGCAGTTATATAGTTCACCCAAATATTGTTGTATAGAGGGATATGTATGTATTACCCAAATAATGTAATAAGGGGGGATGTTAGAGTTACTATGTTAGTAACTATGATTATTACCTCATTTAGGTAATATTTAAGTTTCACCTAGGTAGATATAATTTACCACATGGTAAAAAGTAATTTCTTACTTTTTACCACTAGTAGTTACTATTACCGATTACCTTGGTTAGTAGTCTACCTTACCGTCATTTCCCTTTGGACGGAAGATAGGTTAGTTGTTAGCGTAGACATAGCATCTATTGTTAAATAATCTATTTTGTAACCTATTTAATCCTATAGCTATCCTATGCTATAGTTGATGAGATTAATCAATAAT
>JAQPPZ010006791.1:0-10699 GCA_028583015.1 Wollemia nobilis
CTGTTGTGGCTGATCCACAACACACCCCAAAATTGGAGACCCACCTTTTTTGCATACTTTCAAAGAAGACCATAGTGACACAGATGCTAAAAAAATCAAGGAAAAAGCAAAATTTCACAAAAGAGAAAAGTGTAGCGATATCGTGACATGTTGCTCTGTCACGGCAAGAAATGAAAAGTTGTCACGATATCGTGACATGTTGCTCAGTTGCGGCTGAAAATGAAAAGTTTTCATGATATCGCGACATGTTGCTCCGTCGCGACCAGAAATGAAAAGTTGTCGTGATATCGCGACATGTTGCTCCGTCGCGACCAAAAATGAAAAGTTGTCTCGATATCGCGACATGTTGCTCTGTCGTGGCCGAAAATGAAAAGTTGTTGCGATATCACGACATGTTGCTCCGTCACGGCTAGAAATGAAAAGTTGTCATGATATCACGACATGTTGCTCCATCGTAGCTAGAAATGGAAATTTGTCACGATTTCATGATGTGTCACGTTTTTACGGCTAAGAACAGCAGAATGCCTCATGACGAGAAAATGTTGTGATATTGCAACGTGTTGTGAAATCGCGGTTCATAAAGGAGAGAGAAAGACATGTCTTGAAATCACGGTTCATAGAGGAGAGAGAAGATAAGGTTCCAGAATTGTCACGATATCACGACATGTCATGAAATCACGGTCAAAGCAGTCAAAATAGGGCAAGGAGAAAAAAACGTCATGATATCGTGACATGTCAGGTTTTCACGACAGGAAAGTGAGGAAGGAATAAAGGAAAGAAATTGTCGTGAAATTGCGACAGGTTGCATTTTCACGATCTATTGACGAAAAAAAATATGAAGATGAAATGTGTCATGAAATCGCAACATGTCACGTTTTCGTGGCTTCAAGCAGCAAGATGGTATGAAAGAGAAAAGCATCATGATTTCATGATAGAAAGCAACAAGATGGTGCAAATGAGAAAAGGCATCGTGATTTCATGACAGAAAGAAGCCAAGTGGTACGGAACGAAAAAGCATCACGATTTCACGACAGAAAGAAGCCAAGTGGTACGGATTGAAAATATGTCACGATTTCATGACATGTCATGTTTTTGCAGTTGAGTGCAACAAAACACAATGATAGAGAAAAACGTCACGATTTCGTGACAGGTTGCATCTGCACAGCCCGAAGCAAAAAAATGTCATGATATCGTGACATGTATCATTTTTGCGATGCAGGATAATGAACGAGGCTACTGACAGAAAATGTCTCAATATCGCAACATGTATCATTTTCGTTGTGCATGAAGGCTGACAAGGCTGCATACAGGAAAATGTCGCGATATCACGACATGTATCATTTTCATTGTGCATGAAGGCTGACAAGGTTGTTGACATAAAAATGTCGTGATATCATGACATGTCTCATTTTTGCGATGCAGGTAGAGAAGCAAGGCGACATGTTGTTTTTGTTGTGATTCATAGCGGGCCAATACAAAACATGCAGGAAGGTGCATAACACATGGCACGAGGATGTCAGGACTATGGTGTAACACTTCAAAGCTAGAAGTTACATTTCACGAAGAAGATTAGACGTTCGACATATGAGCAGAAAGTCAAAGACAATGAAGATGTGGGGAAGACAAAATGACGCAATTTGGGAAATGAAACGAGGCGTCACAGAGCAAAACAGAGAACCACACTAGAAGGTTTAAAAGTAGAAGAGCAGGATAGGTAGAGGGGTCAAAAACCACTGTGGGCAGAGTTGTAGAGCCAAAGGCAATAAGCCATTTTGGGCCTGCTTTTGGAGTGTTTTTCTTCCACTTTGTTTGGATTTTTCCTTTACATTGGACTAGGTAGGAAATTGTTGTAAGTAGAGTTGCAGTGTTGAAGGCCAGAGGGCCATTCTGGGCCTGCTTTGAGGTTGTTTTCTTCCATAGACTGGGTTTGGGGAACCAAAAAGTTCTGTTGTTGTAAAATGACCAATTTAATGCAAAAAAATCAGAGAGTTGCACCTCATTGACAAGAAAGAAGCAGTTATTTTCTGCATGCAAGGATTGAATGTTTATCTTTCCCCTTTTCAGATTTCTAGGCTTATAGGTGAAGTTTAATGCAAGTTCTCTTGGTTGCTTCATGCGAATGTCTAAATCTGAAATCACAATTAAAACCCCAGAGACCAACACTTAACTTATCTGGATTGTGCATGTTTTGCAGGTTCAATAGGTTAGGTTGCATGCATGAAAACCTCATTAGCTTCGGTTTTGTCAGAATAGGATTGCATCACCCTGAATGCATTTTATTTTTCTTTTTGCATTTTGTTTTCATTTTTTTCTGCACTTTATTTTCATTTATAGGCATTAAAATAAAAATAAAAATTAAAAATTAAAAATTCCAAAATCTGCAAATAGAAAATTTCCATTTCAAGGCCAGAATTTCATTTTTAGTTTTATTTTTCATTCATGAGCCATGATGATGACATTCCCTTCATGAAACCAGCTCCTTCCAATTTCATTGAAGGAGTTATGTTTTAGGGCATTTCATCAATTTCCACTTTTGACAGTACTCATGGTCATATAAGGGATCAAATCACATTTGCTTTATTCGGGTTCAATGAACAATCATTAAAGTTCCACGATAAAATAAACCAACATTGCCCCTTGTTTTTAGTTACTTGCAACCACTAAGGTGTTCCAAGCATTTAAATTGAATATCTTTATTTGAGATTATTAATACACAGATATAAAATGCTAATATAGCGGAGACCTTGGAGAAGTTATTTGTTTGATTTCTTTGCAAGAGAGGATTTAGAACCCAAATCCTATCGGAGAGTGTGTTTTCACAATCGGGTGAAAATACCACTCAACAGATTGGCGCTAGAAGGAGGGCATGAAAAGGTTTATTTTATCGTGATTTAAATATGCTTTAGTCCTCTAACACTCAACAGATTGTTAAAAGGACGGCCTGAATTGGTTTACTTTATTCTATTTTAAGCAATTCAGGTATGTTGTATATTATTCTAACACTTTTCTGATTGTTCATACAGAAATAATGTGATTTGATTTAATTTTGAAAATTTTGGTCTTGACTAACGAAGTGTTGTTTCCATGCAATTACTTTCATTTGATTTTAATGAATACATCTCTTAGTTGATGCTAACTTGATTTTTTATACATTGCAGGTTGGATATTCAACAGATTTGGTTCTAAAGTTACATTTTGAGTTTCACTAATGGCAACATTTGAGGAGCAAATTGTATCCCTGAGAGCTGAAATAGTGTCTCTAAGAGAAAGAATGGTATCTATGATGGAGGATCATTATAAGGGTTTGTCTATACATGTGATACCCTATCAAATTCCTAAAATGTTATTGGATTTTCTACGATGTTTTAATCAAGAGGTGCCACTAGGATACTTGCAAAAACTACATGTCTACAAGGATACATTATGTCAATTCCAGATTTTCTATGAGGAGGTGGCTTGTAAGTTATTTGCATACATTTTGGATGATAAACCATTCTTTTGGTACAACCAACTACCCATGGAGGTTAGGACTTCTTGGATACAACTAGAAGCAACCTATCTTTATCATTTTGGTAATCAGGTTGACTTAGAAATCTTGAAAAATCAGTTTACCTCCATATGTAAGGAGCCTAATGAATCCTTGAGTCAATTCAATGGAAGATTTCATGAGTTGCACTCCCAAATGTGGGAAAATTTTAACACATTAGAAGAGGAAGCCATGGAAGTATACCTAGGAGCCATACACCCCACACTTGCTTCACTCATTGAGGAAAAAATGGGTGGCTTGTCTCTAGAGAAAATCCATGAGATCTTAGAAGAGATAGAACGACAAGGTCTTGAAGAAGAAAAGGCACAACATGTTCACATAAGAGATTGTCCTTCTAAAGATATTGATGCCAACCTACACCAACCATAAAATATAGCACCCTCCACTCCAATGATATCTAAGGTAAATGATCAAGGGGATGAATTTGAATATCCAAATCTTACAACCACCTTAGATGTAGTCCAAGAGGAGGTGCAAATTGCTAAGCCAACATCCGCTAGTGAGGATTATGCAGAAATGATCTCATTCATAGAGATACATGATTATTCGGATGAAGGGGTTCTAAATTCAACAATGTTTGATATATGTGATAGGATGGAACCCACCATAGAATTGAATGAAGTGGTTGAAAGTGAAATTGAAAGAAAACCAATAAATGAATTTGAAGATATGATAGAATTTCACCACTTGTTCTTGGAAGATACTATTGATGAGATGTGTAAAATTAATGATCAAGAAATTCTTCACCCTCCAAATTATGATAAAATTGAATCATGGGTTACTAATTTGGACTATGATGGCCTTATAAATTTGAATTCAAGAAATAACCCACTTTTGGAAATAATTGAACCATCTAAGGAAGGTGAAGATGAATTTGATGAGAAACACATTGATGAATTGGAAGATGTTGAAGAAGTAGTTGAACGTCACCACTTGATTTTGAAAGATGATTATTATGATGCTTGGAAGAAGTGGGAAGACTACACTCACTCCAAAACTACTAATGAAACTTGTGTGCCAATTGATATACAGGACAACATAATCGCCTACTCAAAGGAAGATATTACAACTCCTATACAATTTGAGGATGTTTTGGAAGAGGGTTTCAAATCTCATCAAATTTTGGAAGATTATAATGATCCTATTGCCAAGGACAAAGAAGAAAAAGAATTTATGAATGAATCAAAAGATCATGTCACAAATACCATGGAGTTTCATCCCACAAATTTGGAAGATAATTTTTACAATGGTTGGGGGAGATATGATAATGCATTCTTTTCTCACACCCCTATAGATGAAACTCATATTTCACTTGATATGCAGGATGTTGAAACTTCTACATCATACGAAGATCTCACATTCACAAGATTTGAGAAGGTGACAAAATTCGATCATGTTGAATATAAATTCATTGAAGGTGCGGATGCAAGTTTGCATGATGATTTTGAGGATTCAAATGAAGAGATACCATGGATAGTGAACAAAGAATTGGAACCAAATGACAAAGAGATTGATCAATTGGAAACAACTCAAATGAAGGATCATCAAGATGAGTCATGGGACATACACTTTGACCAAAAACATTTGAGGGTTGAAAAGGATGGGCATGTTTTCAATTGGGTGCCCAATTTTGGTATGTTTGATGAACAAGTAATCAATGAAGAATATGAAGACCATGAGGTAAAAGAGGGAGTTACAAATCCCCATCAAATTTTGGTAAATAAAAATGTTCAAAAGGTAGAATCTAACCTTTTATGTTCAAGCATCCAAAATTTGGGTGAAAATTTGCATGACCATATTTTGAATTTGATTGATGTTTATGATGAAATGTCATTAAAGGTGAATGAAAAACAGGGTATGATTTCTAATCACACCTTTGATAACATTGTTTTAATGAATGAAAAGGAAGTTGATGCACTTGAATTGTTAAATAAAATTCATCAACAATTACTAATTGAATCTAGGGTAAAAACTTTTAATGATCCTAATTTAGTAAATATCCTAGATGCTTGCAAACTGTTACACAAATTTGATTGGCCTACAAATTTGGAAAATAATTTGGCTTTAAAATTTTTAGAAATAGGCTCCTACTTACAAAATTGCATATTTGAAAAAGATAGCCTAATTCTAAATCAAGGATTGAGTTTTGAAATGGAAGTTTTAGAGAATAGACAAGATAAAATTGAATATCATTTATTGTCTAATCATTTTAGTAATTTGATGCTCACCTATGGGAATACTATTGGAACTAAATCTAATTGGTGGGGTGAGCGAGGTAAGTTAAAAGTTGTTGCATGGTGTGGTCTAATATTGTTTTTGTTGGATTCCTACAACATTTGGCATGCATATCACGTTATATTTTTGTTGAAATGTTCTAATCATGTTTGGGATCCAGGAAAGTGATAGTCCAAGCTTTGCATCATCTTGTATTATATTGTACATTTGTATATAGATTTTGGTTTTTGGTTTTGGGTTTGTGTTTTCAAGTTTCATTTTGGGATTGCTATTTGGATTAGGATTTAAGTTGTGTGTTTGATTTCATTTGACATGTTTAGTTTGTTTTTATATATAAAAAAAAAAAAGGAAAAATTTGAGATGTCAACTTATGCCTAAGATCAGGAGAGTATGAAACATTGGAATTGTGTTGTAGAAAGCTCCACAAGTAACACAAACATCTTAAATAATATCGTTTGAATCTTGTGATGCATGAAGTTGTTAGTTTTACACATTATGGTAAAGTAGATGATATATTCCATCCACATTTCAAAAGAAGCAATGCATTCATATCTCATGTCACATTCCTCATTGCATATACATGTCATCTCAGGTACATTTTCATTTCAAGTGCAATCATTGAGAAGGTGTCGAATCCTCTTAGGGTTATTACATAACATATATTAAAAGGATCCTAAGGTTGGAACCGATGTCCGAAAAATCTTGAACCAAGCACGTTCTATGCACATTAAAGAAGATCTTGGGCAAAATGATCAAAACCATGCTTGGAAGAAAAGGTGAGGTGAAAAGAATATTTCATGTCTGTCCTATCATGCAACATGATCCTTAAAATAGTGGTTTTTACCACTTCCATAAAGCTTAAAGCCTAAAATCAGAGTAGTAAGGATAGGGTTAAATCCTCATCGAACTTAGGTTGAGGATCCAACTCCCCAAAGCTCTGATTTGACCTACATGGAGTAGTAAGGATAGGGCATAATTCTCATCTCGCCTAGGTTGAGAATCTGATTCCCCAAAGCTTCCTATGTTTCATTTCATCATAAATACTTGGATTGGAAGGATCGTACTACATGTCCTCTGCAAAGGATGGGTAGTCATCCCCAAGGTCCAAGAAGTAAAAAATTAATATTTCCCATTTCATCTTAATATTGGATTGGAAGGATCGTACTACATGTCCCTAGCAAGGATGGGTAGTCATCCCAAAGGTCCAAGAAATAAAATTAATATTTCCCATTTTCATCTAAATCTTGGATTGGAAGGATCATACTACATGTCCCTAGCAAGGATGGGTAGTCATCCCAAAGGTCCAAGAGAAAAAAAAAAAAGCATCCCAAAGGTCCAAGAAATAAAAGAAAGAAATGAAGCCAAATCATGGATTATGGGGTTAAGTATGCCCATGCATGGCAGCATGTCTTGTCTAAAAGCAAGACCACTGACTGCTCAAAAGGATAGACTAGCCTGACCATTTCATCCATAACTGGTTAAATCATTTTGCTCAAAGTGAGGTAATGAATTCCAAATCAGAGTAGTAAGGATAGGGTTAAATTCCCATCTCGCTTAGGTTGGGAATCCTATTCCCCAAAGCTCTGATTTCACTTTCACTTGCACATGGGTTCAAGATGGTAGTGACACATAACCAACTTTGGGATCTAATAAATTAATTCATTATACATATATTTGGTCCTAAGAGGGTTTGACAGTTTTGATATGTTTGTTCATGATATTAGAAGGTTTGAGCCTTTGTAAAGCAGGTTGTTATATCTCTAGCATCTTCATCATACATCAAATCCTGCACAAATCATTCATAGCCTTGCATACAAATCATAAGTGAAACTGACAATGGAATGTTGATCAAGTTCAAGCGATAGGGAATGAAAACACATTGCACACACCGAGCTGATACTTAATGATTCTGATGTTTCATGTATTTCTGATCTATCGGTATTTGTTTATCTTTTATGTGTTGATGCCTGTATCTAAGCTTGTATATTTTAGGTTGGGTTCTCACCAAAATGCTCAGGAGCATTTGACAGCAGAGTCGCCATTTGTTGTGGCTGATCCACAACACACCCCAAAATTGGGGACCCACCTTTTTTGCATGCTTTCAAAGAAGACCACAGTGGCCCAGATGCTAAAAAAATCAAGGAAAAAGCAAAATATCACAAAAGAGAAGAAGTGTCACGATATCGCGACATGTTGCTCCGTCATGGCTAGAAATGAAAAGTTGTCGCGATATCGCGACATGTTGCTCCGTCGCGATCGAAAATGAAAAGTTGTCGCGATATCACGACATGTTGCTCCGTCGCGGCCAAAAAAGAAAAGTTGTCGTGATATCGTGACATGTTGCTCCGTCACGACCAGAAATGAAAAGTTGTAGTGATATCATGACATGTTGCTCCGTCGTGGCAAAAATGAAAAGTTGTCATGATATCGTGACATGTTGCTCCATCGCGGCTAGAAATGAAAAGTTGTTGTGATATCGCGACATGTTGCTTCGTTGCAGCTAGAAATGGAAATTTGTCACGATTTTGCGACGTGTCACATTTTTGCAGCTAAGAACAGTAGAATTCCTTATGACGAGAAAATGTCGTGATATCATGACGTGTTGTGAAATCATGGTTCAAAGAGGAGAGAAAGACAAAGTGAAAAATGTCGCGATATTGTGACAAGTCATGAAATCACGATTCATAGAGGAGAGAGAAGATAAGGCGCTAGAATTGTCGTGATATCATGACATGTCATGAAATCATGGTCAAAGCAGTCAAAACAGGGCAAGGAGAAAAAAATGTCGCGATATCACGACATGTTAGGTTTTCGTGGCAAGAAAGTGAGGAAGGAATAAAGGAAAGAAATTTTTGTGAAATCGTGATAGGTTGCATTTTTGCGATCTTTCAGTGACAACGAATATGAAGATGAAATGTGTTGCAAAATTGTGACATGTCATGTTTTTGCAGCTCCAAGCAGCAAGATGGTACGAAAGAGAAAAGCGTCACGATTTCAAGATAGAAAGCAAAAATATGGTGCAAATGAGAAAAGGCATCATGATTTCATGATAGAAAGCAGCCAAGTGGTATGAAATGAAAAAGAGTCATGATTTCATGATAAAAAGTAGCCAAGTGGTATGAATTGAAAAGATGTCACGATTTCGTGACATGTCACGTTTTTGCGGTTGAGTGCAAAAAAACATAGTGTAGAGAAAAATGTCACAATTTCATGATAGGTTGCAGCTGCACAGCCCGAAGAAGAAAAACATTGCGATATCGTGACATGTATCATTTTTACGATGTAGGAGAATGAACGAGGTTGCTGATAGAAAATGTCACGATATCGCGACATGTATCATTTTCGCTGTGCATGAAGGCTGACAAGGCTGCATACAGGAAAATGTCGCGATATCACATGTATCATTTTCACTGTGCATGAATACTGACAAGGTTGTTGACATAAAAACATCGTGATATCGCGACATGTCTCATTTTCGTGATGCAGGTAGAGAAGCAAGGTGACATGTTGTTTTTGTTGTGATTCGCAGTGGGCCGGTACAGAACATGCAGGAAGGCACATAACACGTGGCATGAGGATGTCAGGACTATGGTGTAATGCTTCAAGTCTAGCAGTTACATTTCACGAAGAAGATCAAATGTTTGACATCCGAGCAGAAAGTCAAAGACAATGAAGAGGCGGGGAAGACAAAACGACGTAATCTGGGAAATGAAACAAGGCGTCATAGAGCAAAATAGAGAACCACACCAGAAGGTTTAAAATCAGAAGAGCAGGATAGGTAGAGGGGTCGAAAACCACTACGGGAAGAGTTGTAGAGCCAAAGGCAATAAGCCATTATGGGCCTGCTTTTGGAGTGTTTTTCTTCCACTTTGTCTAGATTTTTCCTTTACATTGGACTAGGTAGGAAATTGCTGTAAGCAGAGTTGCAGTGCTGAAGGCCAGAGGGCCATTCTGGGCCTGCTTTGAGGCTATTTTGTTCCATAGACTGGGTTTGGAAAACTAGAAAGTTTTGTTGTTGTAAAATGACCAATTTTTAATACAAAAAATTTAGAGAGTTGCACCTCATTGACAGGAAAGAAGGAGTTATTTTATGCATGCAAGGATTGAATGTTTATCTTTCCCCTTTTCAGATTTCTAGGCTTATAGGTGAAGTTTAATGCAAGTCCTCTTGGTTGCTTCATGCGAATGTCTAAATCTGAAATCACAATTAAAACCCCAGAGACCAGCACTTAACTTATCTGGATTGTGCATGTTTTGCAGGTTCAATAGGTTAGGTTGCATGCATGGAAACCTCATTAGCTTCGGTTTTGTCAGAATAGGATTGCATCACCCTGAATGCATTTTATTTTTATTTTTTCATTTTGTTTTCATTTTTTTCTGCACTTTATTTTCATTTATAGGCATTAAAATAAAATTAAAAATTAAAAATTAAAAATTTCAAAATCTGAAAATAGAAAATTTCCATTTCAAGGCCAGAATTTCATTTTTAGTTTTATTTTTCATTCATGAGCCAATGATGACATTCCCTTCATGAAAGCTCCAGTTTTATTGAAGGAGTTATGTTTCAGGGCATTTCATCAATTTCCACTTTACAGCATGGTCATATAGGGATCAAATCACATTTGCTTTATTCGGGTTCAACGAACAATCATTAAAGTTTCACAATAAAATAAACCAACATTGCCCCTTGTTTTCAGTTACTTGCAACCACTGAGGTGTTCCAAGCATTTAAATTGAATATCTTTATTTGAGATTATTAATACACAGATACAAAATGCTAATATAGCGGAACCTTGGAGAAGTTATTTGTTTGATTTCTTTGCAAGAGAGGATTTAGAACCCAAATCCTATCGGAGAGTGTGTTTTCACAATCGGGTGAAAATACCACTCAACAAACCCCTTGCCTTATAAAATATT
>JAQPPZ010006792.1:0-12587 GCA_028583015.1 Wollemia nobilis
GTCTCATCCAATATCTTTACCACCACATGTTTAATAGTGTATTTTTTTGTTTTTGTTTTTTTTTTTTTTTCCTGTACGAACACCATAGCAATAAGGGTCACATGTTTAATACTGCAATTTTTATTTCTCATGGGACAAGGTGACTTTGAAAGACCCAGGTTCAAAGGACAATGTGATCCCCATCTTGATTTGAACTTAAGTATCTTCATAGAAGACCCAACACATTTACCATTGTTGTGATTGTATTTTCTAACAAAAATATAACCCACTTGCTAAAATCCCCATGACAAAATAAAAGAAGAATCATTTAAGGTTGGTATCTCTATTTAATTATGATTTCTTAAAAAGGAGAGAGTTGAGCTTACCAATAAAAAATTTAACATACACCTATACACATGCCTATGAAAAAAAACCAAACTTCATAAATTTTGTTGTTTTAAGTTAATAACTATTGCTAATCAAAATTCAATTGCGTTACAGATGTGACAATATTATTAATCAAATGCTAAATGCAGGTAGTACCGCCTATTGTCTCAATAAATCAAACGGATTTTACTATGGTAAAGCAAGAACAACATACGTGAGGGTTAGGCAACATACGTGAGGGTTGGGCACCCGAACAATGTTTTTCTGTTCATTAATATTTGCCATTTGTCGTAAGCGTTTTTTTACAACACTTGGTTTTTGTGTTGAGCAGCTTTTTTTTTTTATAACATTTTCTTAACGATCTATTTTAATTATCTGCGTTTTTTAAGGAGATGTTACTTATGTAAATTGGATTCGAGACAGCGGGGAATATTGTTGAATGCCATAAATCTTTTCCTTCTTTAAAACCACGATTTTGTATTAAATTTAATTTTTAAAATGTTTCAGTGAGGACAGTGTAAAGTTATGAGCTTTAGATTTAGGGAGGTTCAAGGTTCAAACCACGACGAGTGTGTGAGGGGTGGGTGTGTGGTGCTTGTGTGTTAAATTCCCTATTGATAAGCATAGCTTTCCAATTTACGAAGGGTCATAGTTGAGAGCAGACTCCTCAGCCGTATGCGTTGGTCGTATCACAGGGGTTTCTTACACTAATGTAATAAAAATAAAAATAATAATAACATCGTTAATGATTAACCCTTTAGCTCTCGACTTTACCAGGGGTCATAGTTGGGAGAAGACTGTTCAGCCCTATGTGTTGGTCGTAAGGGTTTCTCACACTAAAAGTAATAAAAAATAAAAATAATAATAACATCGTAAATGATTAGCCCTTTATAAGATTGAAATAAGACAGTTTTGTATTATGGCCAAAACCTGCTTAGTAAAACATGTTCTATCTCAATAACCTAAATTCAATTTGAAAGATAAAATAAAAATTAATATTATTATGACAAGAAAATAATTGGTTATATGAAATTAAAACGGACTTGGCAAAGGTGTCTTGAAAAATATAATTTTTTTGTTCGAACTTGGTTCTCCTTCTTCAAAGTCCATGTAATTTAACTGGTTAAGTTCCTGTCATTTGATTATTTTAATAAAATTATATTATTAAATTAATTTTACATTTGAAGGTTGTATAAGGTAGGGTCGAGTGGCCTATATACATATTCAAGGTTGATTGCAAAACTCAAAATAGTCTCCCCATATTAACAGCCAACTTAAACATATCAATCAATTTGATGGATGACCTTGATTGCTTTTGAAGACTATGACCATATTCTTTATTTAAATTTAAAATTATAAAATTGAATATCAATGTTTTTAATCCACTTATAATATAATATGTTTATATTATAAAGTTTAATCTAATAATAATGCATGAGTAAAATTATCCTTTAGATTAAACATATCACAACAATTAACATGTTTAGTTCATGATGATGCATTGTTTTGAATGGTAACCAATATGTAACTTTGACTAAGTGACTCTGACATTTGCTTTTATCTATCACTATAACTAAGTTTATGCATGCTTTACTAAGTGCAAGTTTAAATATTTTATAAATTGGTATTATTTAAAGATAAATAATAACAATATGTGTAACGATTAAATTGTTTTCAATTCTTATGATATAGGTAAGGCTATAATATATTCGTAGATATTTTATTCACAATAAGTTTTATACTCACATCACAAAATTAAGATAATAATATTATTTGTATTGTATAGTCATAGCCATCTCATTAAAATAAAATCATTCTAGCATAGTTGAAATAGTCATATATGAAACAATAATTTCTTATACTATGGTAGTGACAACAACCTTATAAGTAGCGTTACTAAGTCTTATACTTAAAACTTTGAAGGTCTTTTGTTTGCTTAAATGAATAGATTAAAATAATGTTAAATCATATTTTTAGTTATTATTGGAATTTCCATGTGGATCATGTATGTGCATACATAATGAATACTTGTGAGGTTAAAACAAAATAAAAAATGTAATACTTCTATTTCACCACTAATTACCTCTCTCATAGAGAAAGGTCTATCGATTTGTGATGGTTGGATCCTCTTCAATTTCCATCATCCTAACTCTCACTCTCATTGACCTTACAAAAGTTTAGGATTCCTTCGTCTGGGTAGTAAATCATGACTTGATAGAGCTTTTGATATTCAAGTCATACATTATATTCAAGTAATATCAAAGAAGGCATTGTGCTTCATCTCATGCTTTGGTGAAAAAGACGATAGTCCATGTTAAAAATAAAACCCGAGTCCAAATTTTGATTCTCATTTTTATATATGACCAAAATGACATGTATCTCTCACCTTGGTGGGACACAATGACTCATATCCACAACAAAAGTGTCTTGTCATTTATCTTTATTTTGATATTTGGAAGTTATTTAAAAAGTTTCAAATGGATGTGATTCATTTACAAAGATAATAATCATTATTAGTGCATAATGATGATAGCTACATCGTGGCCACATCATCAGAAATTGTTCATATATATTAGTTAAAACAACTCAAACATAAATTTTTTGAATCAGCATAAGGAATGCCAAATTTTGAATATAGATTTAAAAATTACATATGGATGTGAATTCATATATATTGCATAAATCACAAGAACAATGTTAACAACTATAAGTACATAAACTATATATATATAATTGGTATATGTTTGAATTTAGAAATGTATATGCATAAAAATTATAAGGAGATAAAGCATGCTATTGTGACACAGTTGTAGTATATTTTTTCGCTAACATTCTCTCAAAAGCTAAGGTATAATTAACTTCAAGAAGGAATAAGTTTTAGTTCAGTTGAGAATTTGAGGAAGGTGTAAATTGAAATATGTTATTATTGAACTATTTAATACGTTTATATCCTTTTAGAAAATAGATAGGCATATTGAATTGTGTGTTCCACTAAAGGTCTTCCCTATTTTTTAAGTTTTATAATGATATATCGAGTGCAATTCACATGTGATTTTATATATGACAAGTTTTAAAACCAATTTTTTTCTAGTGTGTATTATACACAATGATATCTAGGGCATGGCATAGTTTTCACATTTTTGTAGTTAATATATGAACTTTTAACTTTCAAAGATTTTAGAAAATTTTGACAGACAAACTACTTGTGATCATATCCAAATCCAAGATAAAACACCAAAAAAGGTGTGATCATAGTAAGGTACACAAATATAAATTGAAAGAGATAAAGAGGTGATGGAATGACCAATTACTAAGGTAAGGGAAATCCTAAGGACAAAGATAACAAGATAGAGGTAATATGACAAGTTTTAACAACCCTCCTTGCACAAATTTTGATAGCAAATAAATTAATGATTTTAACTTACTTTTTCCTATAAAATGTGGTACTGATGATAGATGTTGTGCATGCAGGACGAGGTATATGCGTCCAAAAATGAATTGGGTTTATGGAAAAGCTATGTGGGAATTGATGATTGGAACACGAGTATATGGAGGCTTGCACTTTGCATGTCATATAGATGTATTACAAAAAAATTGTGTTACTGTGTGAGCTATATTGTGAATGCCACCTCTAGGTTGCTACCCAGGTAGTACTGTAATAAGTCCTATGTTCATTTGACTTAGCTAGTTCAACCACGATGTTTGGTATGGGATAAACGATCATGAGTCATAATGGGCATGAGTGATCAAGTCCAAGGTCAAGGTATTGACATGGCTCTAGCTAACTTCGAGTAGTGGACATTCAGCTAAACACTAGGCATATGTACGCTAACCCCCTTACATATTAAAATTAGAACAAGCTGATCGATTAGATCAAGGTTCAATATGGTAAGTGATGGGGAGAGTATGCGTCCACCCTTTAGGTGTTATGGGTCCTAAAGAACAACCCATGTCTTAGTTTAACCCTCATGCTAGAACCAGAGTTCAATAAATGACATAAGTTGATTCCACAAAATGACACCATTACGGGACTTGGCCAATCTTGTTCACTTGGGTGGCTATCTACAACAGTCTTGAAATCCAAAAGTTGTTTGATATACCTATATTGATTAAAAATTTATGTTGTTGATTCATTGGGTGAGACATAATTACTCTGAACATGAAAGCGCATTTATAATTAAACAATAAACATAAATAAGAAAATATAATTACCCAGATCAAATGTTTGGCTTGTGTTGTGGTCCAACCAGGTTAGTAGACATGGGTTGTTACACAAACAAGGTAGACATATAAATGGATTTTGGTGCAAGCAAGTTCAACCAAGTATATAATACAAGGTAAAGCAATGCAAGTATAAGATGCAAGAGAAATGATAAGATGCCTAATGTATGATAAAGTAAAGTGCAACAAAATAAGAAAAAAATAAAGAAGAGGGAAAAGTACTAACCTTAGCTTGCATGTTTGATTTACTTTATGATCGTAAAGAGTCTCGAATCCTTAATCCTCACCAAATTTATCGATGAAGATTCCCAAATAAAGTGGCGTTGAGGTAGAGACTCCTTAGTTGTGGATGCATTGTTAGCGATAGGAGAAGGACAAGATCCTTCTCATGACCCAACTGGCATAATGCTTTTGTTGTTGAAAAAGGATAGGAATATTACAAAAGTCTTAGATGTCCTTGGAAGAGCCTTAACAACTTATGTTAGGAGGAGAAATAGTAAGAGTGCTATTGTACCTAAGAATAGATATGTGGGGAAATAATATTATATTGTATATAGGTATCATGGATAGTTGGCATGGGCCACACATAACCCAGGGTTGAATACATTATTATATTATATTATAATATTGAGTGGGATGAGGGTTTAGAAGATGGGTATATAAATAAGGGATATTGACATTGTAATCATAATCATTCATATGAAGTATTATTTGTAATTGTATTTACCCACAAAGTGGCTTAGGATACTATATCACGTCTAAGCGGCACTCACATCTTGAGAGCCCTTGTGGAGTTTCCCTTCCTTAAGGATTATAATTGGTATTGCCTTACCCTAAAGGCATTATTTGTTTATGTATCATTGTATGAGTTGTTATTGTGGATTGAATGATTTAATATTTTTTCATATTGGTGAGTTACTTTTATTAATAAGAATAAATTTACATAACAAGCAGTATTAGATCAATGATTTTGGTAAAGTGGGGATTTTTTTTTGTGGATTGCATAATTAGGGCAATTATTTTCCTAAAAAAATCTCATTTTTTTGGGAGCCATATCTTTGTGTAAAGTTGTCCAATTTAGATGATTTTTATTTTAGAGAAGAAGCTCTCTCTTGGTTCCAAAGTTTTCTTATAGCACATAATTATGAACTGAATTGCGACAAAATGCATTCTTGAATCAGTGGGATCCATATACAAAGACAGCTAGTTTTAAGGTCTCCATCAAAGGATATGAAGATAAAATAAATAGGATACAAGATGAATAAAAGGAATTAAAAAGAGAGCACAAAATTTTCAATGAACTGGTAGAATGAAAAACATATGTTAGCAAACTGAGGGAACCAAGCCTATAGTGGTAGAAAAAGATAAAAAAATGGACAAAGGGGTTTGTTTGAATAGAAAAATCTATTTGATAGGTTCATGGGTGCATTCAAAATGAAAAGGTTATTATTTTCATCAACACTAGAAGTAGATATTCTTTCATAAATAATGCTTTGGCTAAGAGGTTGAATAGTAGATTTACTTTTATGAATAGAAGCCAACAAGTTTTTCAATGCCAACCCACAAAGAAAGGTCCATGTTGAGATTGACCTATCTAAGGATCTCAAGGATGTAATCAAGTACAGGTGGGGGACACAATTATTTTGTAAAGGGTGGTGTATATTAAACTACCGAATACCTGCATCGGATACCAAGCTTCAAACCATAACATTAAGGATTGACCACTCACTTTGTCTCCCCCTCAAACCAAATACGAGGTTGGACCACGATGAGAGGGCATAAAAGCACGTGTAATTCTATAGCTCAACACTCCAAACTAGTGACAAAGGCTGGTATTTCAGCACCATAGCCTCTAAAAAAAAGTGAAAGAGTATCTAGGTACAAGACCATCAAAAACACAAAATGATTGTTATTGAGGCTCCTTCGCATCTCCTAAGTCACATCCCCACAATAGTTACTATGGGTGCCAAACCGACCACCAAGACAAGCTCTCCTCCTCATTCCCTTACGATATCTTAATGTTCCTACAGTCCCAGGCAGGAAAAAGAAGAAGGGGATTTTTTTCCAAAGAAACAACCCCATCTCTCTAATACACAGCTAGAAAACTCTTAATATAACAACTATGAGGCTTTGGAGTTTCTTACGTAGGATGATGAGAAACTTGAATCTGTCTGTAAATGGCCTTGCATACAAGATTGGGATGTTGAAGGACCCAAGCTCACATAGGTGGTGGACAATTCATTTTTTAGAACTACGTTGTGTGGAGGAGTTGTGATTTGTAGATTTTTTCTTTCGTTATCAACAATTTTTCAATCTACCTGGTAGTTTCGCCTAATGGTTTACATATTTTTGTCATGGTTTTTTTCGTGTAAATCCTAGATCTTTATTGGAGGTTCTAAATGAATTCTCAATTTAACATTTTGGAGTGTGCTATCATTCTACCTAGATCTTTATTGGAGGTTCTAAATGAATTCTCAATTTAACATTTTGGAGTGTGCTATCATTCTACCTGATATTTTTATATATATTATAAGTGTGACTATTATTCTTTTCACTAATAAAGGACACCTTAAAAAAACTAATAATAAATAATAATTATAATAATAATAATAAATTTATTGGTAAAAAAATAACATGTAATATATGCGAGTACGGACGGATATATTCACTTCACCCATCCTTTTTTTTTTTTTTTAAATATTGAACATCGTTTACAAATATTTACAAATATCAGCGCTTTTTCAGCTCTCGTTCGAGCAAACACAAAAGAATCGACCTCATCACAACCACATGTATGATATTAACTAGGCAACTCCCATTACACCGAATGCCATTAGGTAGTTCACCCATCCTTTCAATCCAATAAAAAATGAAATTATTTGATATGTGGTATTAAGGTCCCACCTGACACACCAGAGTAATTCGATTTGAAGTTTCCAGATTACAACATGTATTCTATTCCTCCTAGAGATTACCGCTAAGGACTAATTTAAAAGGTATTTTGAAAACACCATGTTTCCGCAGGTTACACGACGAAAGTTGCAATGGCACAGGTCGCAACAGAAGTATGCTTCCGCATGGTTATACGTCGAAAGCTACAGCGGCACAGGTCGCAACAGAATTTTATCGATATGATTCTTTATGTCATGCCTAGGAATGCTGAATCCATCTCTTTCTCTGTAGAAAAGATGTAGACCTCTTGATACCGCGTGCACATACTTCATACTCTCAACTGGTACGTCGCCGCCAGGTTTCAGATATTCCCAATTGAATTCTTTGAATCCTTCTTCCACCATAGCATTAAGATGATTCAAAGCGTCCTCCTCCGAAGATCCCGGGTGATCTCTCATATAAGAAGTTATAGACGAGGCTATTTCTCCACGAGCCGCCTCAGCCTTGACGCACACAACATTGAAATTCATTTGTCAGAAATCAAATGCAATTTCTTAGAACTGTGCATGAAAAATACAAAGAGCTGGGATTAGGATTATGTTATACCTTGAAGGTTTGGACATCACCCCTTATTCTGAAGACTGTAGAGAGGAGATCATAAAACCTTGATTGTTCATAAAATTCTGCGAGCTTGTTGTCGGGAATACAGGCATCCACTGTCAACATAGGTTGCAAGCTCACAATGGGCATAGCACTACTCACTTTGGCATTCTTTAAATACTCCTCCGACGTTGGTATATAACGGGCAGCAAGCCACTCGGCTTCTTGCATATAGGAGTTTATGAGATCTTCCCACTGCATCCCAACCAAAAAACGAAGAAAGTCGTTGTTAGACAAAGCAATTATTTTATTTTCATTAGACTTGGACTTTCTATAAACCCCTAGCCAAATGAAGCTAAAGCAACATGGGCCGCACTAACAAGGCCAACGTATCAAGCCTCCATTTATACTAACAAGGCCAACGTATCAAGCCTCCATTTATACTAAGGGGAAAATTAAAAATAGGCCTTTCAAAAAATTATACAGCTTTGCGGCCGTAATCAAGCGTATCTCGCCCCTGCGTCTTCTCCGCCTCTCGTGCCATTTCATTCACTGCCTCGTTCAGTGCCAGGTATATAATTTTCATGTACTCCGGAAGGCCGTCTGCTGCAAGGGGATCCCATCTGAGAGGCACACATCCAAAACAGAGATTACTCTTACTGCAGAAATACTTGAAATTGCAGAATGGGTAACTATTCAATTCGGCGTGGCTTAGCTATACCTTTTGATAGTGTCTGTGAAGAGACGGAGCTCGTCAAGGGTTCCGTATGTGTCGTACATATCATCTAGATAGGTGGCAAGAGCACTAAATTTTGCCAGGCCTATCCTGAAAGCCCAATATTTGGGCTCGCCGCAAATCGCAGCCCCACAAAAGCAATATTCCACGTGACGATGACGAGCGAAACTCAGCTTATACAAACCAGACTCTCGCCACCATCTAAACACAAGGAAACCATCAATCAAAATTAGTCCAAATTCATTTAGATTGTCACTAATAGCCTCTATATTATTAGTGAAACTCATCACCTTGTAGTTATCTGAAGCTCTCGCCGTTGCAAAGATTGTATCATATTGAAGTCCAATTTTGCCAAATCTAGCAGTTTTTTATTATTAATGTGCGCCATCCTGCAAAATAAACATTTAACTTTTGAAATTCTAAACCACTTCTCCTATAAAAGTTACAACAGATAGAAGAGGAGGTAACACAGGTACTGGGGTTACTTGTTTATCCTCTTCTCAGCCCACGAACTATTCTCATTGTATATTTCGATATAATTTCTTGCCTCCAATCTTGCCCCAATCGCGTGCCAACCATAATCCAGATTTAATTGTATCTTTTTTCACAAAAGCTACAACTTTAGTAATCGTGATAATAACGAAATATAAATGTAGGCAGAATTTGATGCCAAACATCTGATTACCTCTTGTGAAAGACTGGAACTCTCAATCTTTGGAAGAACATCTTTTAAATATTTGGTCGCCAAGTCTTTAGCCTCGTCCAACACTGTCTCCCACGGAAAGGAAATAAGTGAAGCCCGATATAAATTTAGAACACATTTTATCGCTTCCTCTGATTGACTTGTAAAGCTAAACAATTGTCCGTCTTTCCCTTTGAAGCACTCCAGCACGTCTGCAATGACAACACCTATAGTTAACAAAAATCATTCAAGCTTTGCCAATTACCTCAATAATTCACTTAGTTCCATCAAAGAATAGTACACACCCGAAGAAACATTATATCTATGGAGCCTAAGAATTCGAAGTCCTAAGGCGGTTGTGTTGAGATCTGCACATGGACTGTCTCTACCACGTCCAATGCCTTTCTCGTTCCAATACCTGCTACTCAATTAATTCCATATATTAGTAAAGACATAGAAGCTTAATCTTCGTCTTGGAGCATCTAAAATTATTAACAGACCTGTAAACATAATCGAGGGCTCCTTTTATTTCACTTTGGAAATGTCTATCGATTCCAAGACGTTCAACATTGTCGACCAACGAAAGTCTGTCAAAAAGATCGTCACAGGAAGAACTGATCTTCATGGCATTAAACATGTCCTTCACATCCTTAACAAGGGTCCAAGACCGTTCAACATAAGGGGGAGCCTGGGAACCAACATATTCCACAAACATAAATTACGAGGAAAAAGTAAAACCAAGGCGTACGCACAACGTTTTTAAAGCATCTTACCTCGTATGGCTTTGGAAGAGATTGTATAAAGTCATAGTCCCACAAGTTACTAGGATGGTTGTTACTGCGTCGGGCTAACTCTTCACTAACGTTAGTTAATTCCTTGTTGGCAATGTGAGCAACAGAAAATCTACGCCTATGCATTCTGCTTAGTGCTGGGAATGGCTTAGCACAAAACGGAAGGCCATTGCGAGACTTGTAGCAGAATGAGTTATTGCTAAGGCCCAAGCTAAGAGACATAGCAGC
Source organism: Wollemia nobilis (assembly GCA_028583015.1). Classification (NCBI taxonomy): domain Eukaryota; kingdom Viridiplantae; phylum Streptophyta; class Pinopsida; order Araucariales; family Araucariaceae; genus Wollemia; species Wollemia nobilis. The sequence continues at coordinate 10,517 of JAQPPZ010006792.1, forward strand.
CATCGCAAGAGTTGGAGCTGAAGCTTTTTGTTTGCCCAAGGGACTTCCTTGCCTATTTATAACAAGAAATCACGATGCATTCAACTTCATGCATGACGTTTGCTACGTGTTTAATATTGCAATTTTAGAAAGTTGGAGTCATGAATGATGCTTTCCTTGTCACATGTTTAAGAGTGCAATTTCTGTCTTTATGGGGAAAGTTCAGCACAGCAGTAAGGGTCACATGTGTTTAATGAGATACCTTACTAATAAGTATTTAATAATACAGTCTTTATTTTTGATGGAATGGGGACTTTGGATTTTATCTGAGGAGACCCAATTCAAAGGATAGTGTGGTCCCTTTCTTGGTTTCAACTTAAGTCTCATCCAATATCTTTACCACCACATGTTTAATAGTGTATTTTTTTTTGTTTTTTTTCCTGTAGGAACACCATAGCAATAAGGGCAATAAGGGTCACATGTTTAATAGTGCAATTATTATTTCTGATGGGACAAGGTGACTTCGAATTTTCTTTGAGGAGAGCCAGGGTCTCATCCAATATCTTTACCATCACATGTTTAATAGTGTATTTTTTTTCTGTAGGAACACCATAGCAATAAGGGCAATAAGGATCACATGTTTAATAGTGCAATTTTTATTTCTCATGGGACAAGGTGACTTTGAATTTTCTTTGAGGTTGTGATCCCCATCTTGATTTGAACTTAAGTATCTTCATAGAAAACCCAACACATTTAGGGCTGTTGTGATTGTATTTTTTAACAAAAATATAATCTACTTGCTAAAATCCTCATGATAAAATAAAAGAAGAATCATCTAAGGTTGGTATCTCTATTCAATTATGATTTCTTAAAAAAAGGAGAGTTGAGCTTACCAATAGAAAATTTTAGAAAGTTGGCATTATGGATGATGCTTTCCCGGGCATATCATTTGTCACATGTTTAAGAGTGCAATTTCTGTCTTTATGGGAAAGTTCAGCACAACAGTAAAGGTCACATGTGTTTAATGAGATACCTCAATAATAGGTATTTAATAATACAATCTTTATTTCTGATGGAATGGGGACTTTGGATTTTCTTTGACGAGACCCAATTCAAAGGATAGTGTGGTCCCTTTCTTGGTTTCAACTTAAGTCTCATCCAATATCTTTACCACCACATGTTTAATAGTGTATTTTTTTGTTTTTTTGTTTTTTTTCCTGTACCAACACTGGTACACAGTAGCAATAAGGGTCACATGTTTAATAGTGCAATTTGTATTTCTGATGGGACAATGTGACTTTGAATTTTCTGAGGAGAGCCATGGTCTCATCCAATATCTTTACCATCACATGTTTAATAGTGTATTTTTTTTATGTAGGAACACCATAGCAATAAGGGCAATAAGGATCACATGTTTAATAGTGCAATTTTTATTTCTCATGGGACAAGGTGACTTTGAATTTTCTTTGAGGTTGTGATCCCCATCTTGATTTGAACTTAAGTATCTTCATAGAAAACCCAACACATTTAGGGCTGTTGTGATTGTATTTTTTAACAAAAATATAACCCACTTGCTAAAATCCTCATGATAAAATAAAAGAAGAATCATCTAAGGTTGGTATCTCTATTCAATTATGATTTCTTAAAAAGAGGAGAGTTGAGCTTACCAATAGAAAATTTTAGAAAATTGGCATTATGAATGATGCTTTCCCAGGCATATCATTTGTCACATGTTTAAGAGTGCAATTTCTGTCTTTATCGGGAAAGTTCAGCACAACAGTAAAGTTCACATGTGTTTAATGAGATACCTCAATAATAGGTATTTAATAATACAATCTTTATTTCTGATGGAATGGAGACTTTGGATTTTCTCTGAGGAGACCCAATTCAAAGGATAGTGTGGTCCCTTTCTTGGTTTCAACTTAAGTTTCATCCAATATCTTTACCACCACATGTTTAATAGTGTATTTTTTTGTTTTTTTTCCTGTACCAACACTGGTACACAGTAGCAATAAGGGTCACATGTTTAATAGTGCAATTTGTATTTCTGATGGGACAAGGTGACTTTGAATTTTCTTTGAGGAGAGCCATG
>JAQPPZ010006793.1:0-11688 GCA_028583015.1 Wollemia nobilis
AACACAATGAGCTCTATTAAAATAATCAAACAGACTCTTTAATGAAATCATAACTTTGGGTAGTTTGTTAGTTTTTAATTGTATCACTTCTATAGGTTCCCCTATTACTTTTTTATTTTTTCCTCATCTTCCTCATCATAGATAATATCAACATAATAATTTTGCAATGTCATAAAATCTTTGACATCTACATCATCTTGAAAAACTTGTAAATACACTATATTATCTGGGACAGATGGATGATATACTGAAATAATTAGAAATTTATCCTGATATTCTGCATCTATCTCTAGACTATCTAAACTAGAAGTATTTATAGCTAACAAATTGGCTATATGATTTTTATCTCTAGGGATATAAATTATATTGAAAGCCAAACATTTATCAATTTCAAACTGAACAACTTGCTTGTATTATTTTAACCTAGGGTGCTTGGTCTGATATTTTTCTTTAATCTATTGTATTATTAATTTTGCATCACCATATACAGTCAAATAATTTATTCCCAACTCTTTGGCTTTTCTCAAAACTAGTAATAATGCTTCATACTCTACCACATTATTAGTATATAAAACTATAATCTATATGGTATGCCAAAATAATTTCTATTAATATCAATCAAGTTGATCCTTGCCCCTACTATGGTATGCGACATTGCTCCATCAAATGTTATCGTCCACATTTCATATGTCAGTATTCTTTTAGACTCATCGTCTACCTCTACTACTATTTGTGGGTCCATATTTACTACTTCTGGTACCTTAGCTAGGAAAGGTGAGTTCCAAATAGAGTATACTCCTATCTCATTTTCTTCAAAATATTGGACTAAATTTATAATAGTATTCTCATATTTCTTCAATTCTATCAAATACTTATGAAAGGTTTCTCTTCTAAGAGTAACTTGTTCTTTGGCTATCAGGGGAATAGCGGCATAAGATCAATCTAACTGAATAGATCATCATAATTATTTGGCCCAATATCTTGATAACAATAAAGATAAGAAAAGGTCTACATTACCCATGACTACATCCATAACTATTCCTTTCTTTGGTTACTGGTCTAGATAGACTAACAGTCCTGTAATGATCCCAACACAAGGTATTTATCTACTATCCATGACCGATATTGGGGGAGAATATTTGGTACACATTAAATCTAGTTGATCTACCACTTGTTTAGGCATGAAATTATGTGACACTCCACTATCTAACATGTAGTTATGAATCACATATTGATTCCCTAAGTCTGAATTGTACCTTAAGGATATATAGAAGGGTCTGACTAATGATGAATTTCTAGGAATGGGCTTGGAATTTTCTAATGTTGAAACACTGCATATATGATTGTTTGGTTGCTCAACTAGACCGAAAGCTCGACACACCTGATCCCTATATTTTGGTATGGTCATCAGTTATTCAAAAGTAATATTGATTTTCTTTTTAGCCAACTCTTGACTAGCATCAAATTCAACTTTCTTGACTTCCATGTTTTTGTCAGAATCCAACTGTCTATGACCTTCATTTCCTACTTTAGCTTTAGGGGTTGCTTGTTGTTTATTGTTATTTTGTTTCTTGGAAGCTCTATCCTTATTTTAGATCTATTGATTTGTATCAGTTTTGTCAAACTTATCAATTTTATTAGGGATTGTTCTATTTCTCAAATTGATGGTATGAATCCTTTCTAACGCTTCAATTTCTTCAGTTGTTGGAGTGATTTTACCTTGCTTCATCATTTCATACCTATTTTCATGAGGTCTTTTTAAGATTTTCACATTTTCAAGAACAAAATCTCTAGGCACTTTTGCTAACCTAGGCAACGCATCCATTTCCTTTTCAAATTGTATTTATCTCTCTTCATAATCCTTTGTCCAACAAGCATTTATTATTATTTCTTCATCTGATTCTTCTTCCAAGTTGACATTAATATGTGTACTCAAGTATATACCATATCTAGTTGGGTTGTGTGGGGCATCACATGCAGTATGAAAGAATGGAAAATCAAAAATTGTATTAGCAGTGGCCATGGGGTTTGGGACTGAATCCATATCCTTTGATCCTTCCTTTATCTTCTAGCCATTATTATTTCCTCCATTTTTATTGCCTTCTTCTTCATTGTTTCTAACCCAGTTTCTATTAAAACTTATCCTAAATTGGGGTCTATCATCATTCTGTGGTTAAGAAGGTGGCTCAACATTCATTGATTTTTATCTTTCAATTCTAGACAACCTACTATTAATTGTGTTGAACATCTATGTAAACTGGTTGGATATTTTTCTATAAGATCTATCTCAGTATTCTTTAACAGTGATAACCCAACCTTTTTAGGCTTCTTTTCCACTTGATTGGATCTTGACTCAGATGTGTACAACTTCATATTTCCACTACCTATTATATTTCTCTCAATTTCTAGAGCTTATTCCATATATTCATCGTTGGTGTTGGTTCTATGTTGCCTCAATTCATAGTTGAATTCTCCAGGAAAAGCATTTTTATAGAAACAGATCGTTTGGTGGTCGGTGGACCTTAGAGTTGTGGGGATTTTATTTCTAGTTTTATAGAACCGTCTATTGAAATATTTGATTGATTCATTTTCTCTTTTCTTGACTGTTGCAAGTTTTGTTAATAGAGACTGCTCGTTCTTCTTTTCTTCATACTTTATTAAAAATATTTTTTCCATTGTTTGAAAATCAGTGATATGACCAGGTGGAAGATAATTAAACCAATCTCTAACATCCTTTTCCAAGGTCTGCAAAAATAATCTAAGGACCACATCCTTGTGTTCAACCTTAAGACTATCAGGGCATAAATAAAACTCTTAATATAATCTTCTCTTGTAATTGCAGTATTACCTTGAAATTTGGGTAAATACTTATGGGATTTGGTAGGCAAATCATGCAAATTTTGGAGTAATTGGAAGGGTCTGTACCTATTGGTCCTCCAGGTCTAAATATTATGATTATTTCACTATGCAACAATAGGGTGAATGAGGTTGCTAATAGCAATTGTATTGGTAGCAGAATTATCTACAAAAGTATATTTCTCAATATATTTTCTATTAGCAAAGTAAGATATATTTTGATATACATATTTTTTAGGAACTGGAATTTTTTTGGGTATGGGTAAATACCTCTGGGTCCTCAATTCTAGGGAATATATATTGATCGCTTCGTCTAGTATGTGCCAGGTTAAATTTTGCTATCTTCTTTTTCCAAGTTCATTTAGATTCACCATAACTTCAGTGTAATAGAATTTCACTTTGGCTAAGATTGTTTGGATCTTATATCCTCTTGATCTCTCAGATAGAATTTCTTATAAAAATACGACATTAATTCTATGAGGAGATTAATGTAGATATATATATATATATATATATATAAAATCTATTCCTGGAAACAACGTCAAAGAACTTTTGGATTGACAGATCAGTCGATAAAACATATTTTGTATGGGAATAGGAAAAATAACATGTAATAAAAAAGAAAAATCATTCCTGATAATGGCACCAGAACACTATTGTGGAAAATATTGATATCCTTAAAATATGGTTGTCACACTATAAAAAAAATTTAATTCACAACGAGATATGTAGGCTCTGGTAAATCCACCTCTTTAACCTGGTAATACTAGATCCTTAAGGACATAGGTTAGGTCCGGACACCCCACATAGAGCCTGATTAATTATGAAATTTTATCTTCCTAGACTCTACAATATCTGATGAATTATAAGGAAATTTTATTTATGACCAAGCTTACTGAATAATTTCTAGCTTTAACCTCTAAGAAAATTGGTGCTTTATCTATTGGGCATTGTAGCAAATCTTAATTGATTCCATGGAATAAAGAGAAAAAGAAAGAAACAATTGTTAGACCTAAATCCATTCGAATATCGTAATCAATATAAGTCTTAAATCAGTGAAGGAAAGTGTTATTTGTGGATTCAAATCATGTAATACACAAATAAACAACACAAACACATTGAGACAACATATGCCAAAGAGTAGAAGCTTGAATTTTGTATTATATTCAATTCAATATGATTACAATATAGATCCCAGCGAGATGCTTGGGTATCTTAAAGAAGACAATACAAGATTCACCCTGTTCAAATGTTATAATAGGAGAATTCTGATCTACTATCCTAATTATAGTGGTATATAGACTCTGATTCCTTGAATTAGTTCCTAGAAATGATCTTAGGTGGCTGGATCAAATCTTGATAGTACCTGCACAACAATGAGAAGAACTGATAAATGAAGAAAATAGAGAAAATACATGGAAATACAATAAAATCAGACAAAACACTCGGAATACCTCTTTGGAAAATTTTTGCAATGGTAGCTTAATGATGAATCTTGGCCGCTTTAGCTCCGTATGTAGCATGGTTGTCCAAAATTGGTTACGAATGCTTGGTGCAAGGGCATCCATGTTGGCCTTCTTCTACCTTATATTTTTGGGTGAATTACAATAAGGAGTAAGTTGTCCTAGGCTGTCCAAAACTAGGAAAATATACCATATGTCCCAAAATTGTGTAAGCCATTACCCAGTGTTAATGCTTGATTTTCCTTGAACTATTTTATTTTGAAAACAATAATACTTTTCTCCAAATTTTTATTTATGAATATTTCAAAATCAGGTACAATTGTGCAACATCATATTTAAATTTTTCTCAGCTTCTTTCTCCCTCTTCTTCTAAGGTGGGTCCAAGTGTAACTTCTTCCTCCTTATCTTTTTGTGAGCTTTGTCCTATTTCCAAAGGTCTTATTTCTGGACCTTGCGTATCTAAAGAAACACTGAGGCTATTCTTTATAGTATTCTTCTTCCTATTGACTTTGTTCTGGATTTATTTTACCTCTTTACCTATGTTGACCCATTCTTCATCATTAAATATGATGGTGGATTTCAATAGGTCGAGACTTTGCATAATCTTGTTCTTCATATATTTTGGCCACTCTGTTATTTTGAGCAAAATTATGAAATTGGTTTATGACCATTACTAGGAAATTAATTTCTTTTTCTAGCATTTCATTGTCATCAGGGTTCATGTTGAGACTATCTATTATATTTAGAATGAGATCTTCTATACTGGCTACTTGTAAGCACCCTGCTAAAGTTTATCCAATTTTGTGTAACTCTTGATTAATTTTATCTTCCATATTTGGATAATCCAGTTAGATCTTCTATACTGGCTACTTGTAATCACCCTACTAAGAAGGTAAATTTGGTAGAGATTCTCAAAATTACCTCTTAATTCCCAAGCTTTGTTGATGGTGCAAACAATGAGATTCTACTAGAAGGTGTCTCCAAAGATGAATTAAAAAAAGTGTTTCTTTATTTTCAAAAGAACAAAAGTCCTAGTCTAGATGGATGGCGAGTTGAGTTCTTTTTGGGTTTCTTTGAGTTGATTGGGGATGATCTACTACAAGTGGTGGAAGAAACTAAAGCTACTGGGAAGATCTTAGTTGACATTAACTCAACTTTTATTACCTTAATCCCAAAAAAGAACAATCTTGTTTCCTTTGATGTTTTTAGACCTATAGCATTATGCAAATGCCTTTATAAAATTATAGCAAAAATCATTGCGTCAAGGTGTAAACAAAATTTCTCAGATTCTATTTCTAGTGAGCAATTTGGGTTTCTCAATGGTAGGTATAAAATTAATTAGGGGCACGTTCAGTGGTTGACGGACATATCAGAGCAGATAAGCAACAAGGTATAAAATTTTATTGATTTTTATCTTTTGCATATCATTTTACACATTTTGCAAACAATTTATTTAGGGTTTTGTAGTGATTTTTTTGCTTACATAAATAGGTTCTACTAACCCCTTTTATTTTTGCAAGCATATGTGTGCAGATGATAGGTTTATGAAGAGTTGTTGAAGCAAGGATGGCCCATGAGGATACTCAACCCCATATGATAATTTTATTGGAGCAAAGAAGACTGAAGACACCCAAATCCTTTTTGATTGCAAAAGGGTATCTTTCTATTGTTTTCCCATTGTAATCTAAGAGAGCAAGAGAAGCATTGTACATAGACCCTTGCACACTTGAGGCAATTTATTGTAAAATGGAGACTAAGGCTCCACTATTTTAATACAAAGATCAATTCTTTCATTCTTGCACTTGCTTGTATTTTATTCTATTGCTTGGTATTTTCTTATTTTATCTTACAATAAGTATTACTGAAGGTATTATAAGTGGATTTCCTTTCATATTGATAGAATTTTACCAACAATAATCCATCGAGGTGACATCACATGTGATATTGTCTACAAATTTTAGACCAAATGCAAAGGATATAATGTGTGTGATGTATGAAGTGCTCCCACTATACTTCCATACCAAAGAATAAATATGAGTATGAGGGCTCAATGGAAGCTTCAAATTATCGATAATGAAACTCACAATTAGATATTTTTTCAAGTCATTGTTGATAATACAATCTATGAAAAATTCATGAGTCAAGTGGGCCTTAGTGATGAACAATTTGTCACAACCACTTATAGAATAATTATGATTCATAAGGGTTAAATTATTCAATTTACCCTTTAACTTTTCATATATTAATGGGGCCATCATTGGGATCCCCATTAGAAGACTTTACAACTAAGGATTTCTTCTTCATCTTATGCAATTGAAAAAATTGATGCCTAAGATGTCCTTGCTTCTTACAATAAGTACAAATGTTTTGAGAGTAAGAATAAGAATAAGAAAATTTATTAGAAGAAGAATAGGATGTAGAAGAAGAATGGGAATGAGGATAAAATGAGGAAGATATCTTCTTAATTTATTGTTGTTGATTGGACACCTTGGTGGGTTTTGAAGATCAAATTCCTCTCGATTGGCTAGCTTTCTCCTCTACCAATTGTGAATTATTGAAAGCTACATCCAAAGTATATAAGGGAGTATATTTCAACTCCTTATACAAGGGTGTAAGTAGACCACTTGTAAATTTTATGATAAGGGCTTCTGTTGGATCCTTCACATGAAAAATTCTCAATTTGTTGAATTGGAAGACATAATATTGAACATGCATATTATGTCTATCTTAATATAATACCATTTGATATTTAACTCCTAATAATAATTGAAAGGGTAAAAAGTATCATTTAATTCTTGGAATAAACCATCCCATGTGGTAATTGGATTTTTTCTTTCTTGTATTTCCATAATCATGAGCTTGGCTAACCATGACAACTCGATTTTAGCAAAAGGTATTCATTCCTCAATAGGAAAATTTGTATAGGATAACCAAGTCTCCATGTCCATTATCCAACTTTTGAGGACATCAAGATTCCTAGACCCATCATAAGTTTTTACATCACATTTTGTTTTTGCCCTTAGATTGTTATTATAGATCTTTACATCAAGGGCACTTTGGACTGTGATGTCTTGGACTTAATTGGCAAAGAGACCAACTATTTGGGCTAAAGCAATCATCTAATATGCTAAATCTGATGTCATTTGTGATCGGGTATAATCCAAATGGACTAAAAAAAATAGACACCTAAAGACTCAAAGGGGTGTGCACAATATGAATTTTACACAATGTATGCCTTGTTCAAGAAAGTACAAAAAAAAATAAACTTCTTGTTGAAGTTAAAAATGCTTGAAAAAAGAAAATTTACCAATGTATAAAAACTAGTTAATACAAAGCTAAATTATTACAACATTAAGGCATAAAAATAAATAATTAATTTAAAAAAAATTAATTAATTATTTATAAGAAATATATATTTACCCCCTTATAGGACATGAAGGTGAGAAAATCCATAGTCAATGGCACAATCAAATAGATAGTCAATGAACAACCATGTCCATGGTATAAGTCTAGAGCCAACCAAGTGTCTCGTTGTAAGGTACCAGTAAGGATGCATCTGTCAGCTAGCATGGCTGGCTAATTTCCTTTCTACCTAGGATATGGTTTAAATAATGGAAGTGGCTCCTACATAGGGTATGTGGGATAATTCCTATACAAATAAAATAAAAAAGGATGAAAAATTTGTTATTTCTATAGCTTTCAATGTGCAATAAAAATCACCATGTGTCAAAATATAAAGTGCTAATGCCTGCTAGTCAAATATGTTGATGTAGTAGCGACAACCAACCAACTTGGTTGATTGTTTACTTAATTATAAAAAAGGTACTTTTAAATATTTACTATTCCTACTATCTCATGCATGTAGGATAACAACGACAAAAAAAATACAATACTCATCATCATGAACGAACAACATCATAGAGGGAGGACATAAAAAAACTATGAGCAATCCCCTGGCTGATAAATGATCAAATAATCCTTTTGGAGTGATAAAATATTTTTAATGGTATAGAGAGGCCTTATAGGAGATTTCAAATCAATGATAGCCTATTGCATAACTAAAAAGGATGATTTACCATCGTCAAAAAGGATAGTTTGTAGACGACCAACTGTGGAGAAGAGTAGTTAGTCACCATTGGAAAGGATGACTATCAGCTATGGATTCAACTTTAGATCAATAATTGTGAATGATAAATTACTTCTAGGGAAGTATCTAATGGAGGAGGGACCATTAGGAGGGAACAGAAGGATGACTAACAATGAGGTGGCACCGAGGAGGAGGGGTCATCAAGGAGGAAGGTTTACAGTGTTGAGCAGAGGGATCATAAGGGGGGACCATGAGGATAATCATGATGACTAATGGTTGGATCATCGAGCAATGGTCAATCATATATGGGAGATGTTGTACATCCATGAGAAGAAAGGAACTGGTGGCACTAGTGGTCACACATGATTGATGGATCATCAGTAGGATGGTGCCTTCAAACGACATGGGTTATCAGAGGAAGTTGACCAACAAAAAATATGGCAAGAGGTGCCCAATTAAGTAAATCACCAAAAAATAGTAAATATTAATATAAATATCTGAATATTAATATTAATGTTTAATTAATAACCTTAGGGAACCTCAGTATTACGAAATTTGCACACAAAAGGCTTAAGGAGACCCATTTTTTTAATATTTTTGCATGGATCTACGAATTCAAACTCAAAAAATCTAACATAGGACCAATTATGAACCTAAAATTATAAAATTTTCTAAGAATTCATGTACCTAATCCTAGGAAGGAGAGCTTCAAGAGTTGTGCACAAAGCAGTATAACAACATGAAAAAAGACTAGCACTAGGTGAACCTACCCAAGACTGATCTACGCTCTGATAACAATTTTATGTAGATCAAAAGAAGCTAACAAATGCATTATTCATGGTGCTTAAATAAGCACATAAGATGTACAAAAATGGATGACAACTAGCTATCCAACAAGCATAACCAACTAGATAAGATAGTATGTTGGAATAAAAACATGAGCTAGCTAGAGGCTAAAAATCTAACAAATATGAGTTGTAAGAAGCTTCATGCAATACAAGCATAGGCCTAACATATGAAAATAAATAAGCCTAACTACAACATAAATAATTAATCCTAACTATTACATTCATCAAGTTTGGTCCTCATCACCCTTTCTCCTATTCACAATGAACAAGGGAAAGTAGTTTTCAAGTCCATGGACCACCTAGATTCTTTCCTATGATGAAATAGAAAAGCTATGTAGTCCATATTAAAGGTGGATGACATGCCTACTTATACTATGGAGGAAATTATCTTCGAACTTCCACAATAACCTAGATGCAATCCCATGAGATTTTAATAGAGAGAATCAATCATTATAACAACTATAGAAGGGAGGTTGTCAAACATCCCATCTTCCTTTAGAAATCAAGGATCTATACCTCTAAAAATACATCCATTTAGGCTAAATCCTCCTCTCTTATCCTACAAGCTTTCCACAAGTTCAAAATATGGATATATTTCCTAGTATACCTAATGCTTCGAATATGATTTCTTCCAATCCATTCTTTAGCATGCCTATTCCTACTAACATTCCTTATACTAACTCTCCTTTCCCAAATAATCATAGAATTAATAACATGAAAATTCCTTTCAAATTATCCCATCCACATTATTAGTATTATCCTTTGGTTAATTCCCAACCTTAGTTCATACTACTACAAGTTCCTTATCCTAGGTTTGAGGATATAAATGCTAATAACAATTGGTTAAATAAAACTTAGAATTCAAGTAATAGTTGAATTCTATCCAAGGAGTCATAGAAAAGAAGTATTCCTATAAGGGCTATTGTGACCAACCCATAGATCCATCATTAGTTAGTCAACCTTATCCTCAAAACTTTATAGTGTTAAAGTTTCAAATGTATAAGGGATAAAGTGACCCAACAGATCACCTTAGAGTTTTTCAAGCAACTTGCCATGATATTGCCTATGATGAGGTACTGTTACAAAATCATTCCCTGAGAGCCTTGGTGGAAAGACCCTAGAATGGTATTTCTAGATAACTCACCACTCAATCAAGAGCTTTGGTGATTTAGAAAAAATGTTCATCCAACATTTTGGAAAAGTACATAGTAAATGATTTATATAAACTTAAGCAGGGTAGAAACAAGTCTTTCAATTAGTTCTTAACTTGGTGGCATGATTTGGTTAGGAAAATCTCTTTTACCCCACCAAAATAGATATATTGTGTATTTTCATAGGCAATTTATAAGAGCAACTTTTATACCCTTTAGAAATGACTCATATCTCATTTGAAGATGTAGTCAACATAGAAAAATAAGAGGAAGTTGCCCTTAAATGTAGGGGGCAATTGAAACCTAAGAAGAAGGAGGACAAGTCCTCTTCCTCTAACACAAAAGGATAGTATAAGAATAAGCATGTTGTGGGTGATTAAATAATCGAATCTCACCCCACTAAAAATCCTAAAGTATGTAATGTTAATATTGTTACCATGTTATAGAGATTAGTTCTAGTTAAGGCTCAAGAAAATTCTCAAAGGAAGTTTACCAAGTTAAACCAATGCCTTTACTCAATGCTAACACAATTTTTAGATGCTAAGATGATAGAATTTCCACCTATAAGAGCTTCTAAATATTACAAGGAAAAACTTCCATGGTTTATGGACATCCAACAATGCACTTTCCATTGCACAAATGGTCACCATACAAACAAATGTATCACTCTTAAGTATGTGGTACATGATCTTATCGATGAAGGCCATCTAGTACTCAATGGTCTTAAGCAAGAAACATCCTCTAACCAATATATGGTGATCTTTCAAGACCCCTATCTAAAAATGGATAAAACACTATGAATCATGTTCAATATAGGAACATTCCCCTACCATATCAAAATATGGTAGGGATGGTTCAAGTTAGCATTATCACTAGATAGCAAGCCAAAGAAATAGGTCAACCATTAGAACCACCCCCTAATCCTCCATTGGTCTTGTGGCCTAGACGTAATGCTTCTTTTAAAGAATCATTTTTGGTTTTAAAGTCTCAAGACAAAAGTAGGAGGGCCTTCAACCTCCAATAACAATTGGAGGATACCCCAACCAAAATATCTATACTCAAGTTGTTGAGAACTTTGTTATCATAGAGAAAACTTGTTTTAGATTTTAAGTGAACAAAATGTGCCCAAAAATGTTAGCATCGATGATTTGGCTAATATAGTAGGACCCCTTAGTGTGAACCATGAAACTATAACCTTCTTCAAGTATTACATTCTATCCCCTTCTATGCTAGGAGAGCTCCTTTTGTACATAACATTTAACATCAGTGAGCAATGCATTAAA
>JAQPPZ010006794.1:0-10187 GCA_028583015.1 Wollemia nobilis
TTGTAGACACCAAAACAGCACCAATCCGATTATGTGACTACAAACACTGATCGCTTTGACAAACACAGCCCCCAGGGCAGCCCTCAGAGGTCAAACAGTGGTCCTAACCACTTTCATAGCAATTTTGTAAGGTCAAGAAGCAATTTGGCACATTTAGGCACTTTGTCCAGTATTCGTCTCACCCAGGGACGAATACTAACTGGGATTCGTCTCACCCAGGGACGAATTCTGAAATCGTCTCTGGTCAGGACGAATTCCAGGTTTAACGGGCAAAAAGAAAAATGCCGCCAAGTGGCAGCCAAGGACAGTCAATTATTGCCTCCTGCCATGCATGCGCGTGTAGGTGGGTAGGTTGGCAGTTAGTGGACTGTCACAAGGGCGGTCATGGAAGCCCAAGTCAGGGAGGAGTCTCCTCCCTCTTGGGAAGGCATGGCCGCCACATGGCATCCCTCCATGCCCCTCCAAAGAGACCCCATGGGTCTATAAAATGGTGGACTTTCCCACCCAAAAGAGGACAGATTGGAGGCGATTTCAAGCAACGAAGTGCTGTCCAATTGAACACCCATTTGCATCCTTTTGATTCACCTTCTCACATCCATTAATCTCTTTCGCAAGGGAGGTTATTGGGTGGCTTTTGGAAGCGTGGATCTAACCCAAATCCAACATTTGACCACCTTACACCACCAATTTGCCGACACCCCAATCCTAAGAGGTTTTGGGCCCATCCCTAGTGGATTGGCGCCGAAATCAAGTGCCAACGGTGGGAGGCCCACTTGGGCACCCCCGCATTTTCTAAGTTTTATTCTAAAGCATTCTAGATTATTTGTTCATGTTGCATTTTATGTTATTCTATTTAATTAACTCATAGCTTCAATTCCATAACATTTTGATCAGATTTTATCATGCCTTTTGTCGCTTTGTTGTCCCACTAACTTGCAGGTGGCGATATCGAATTCTCGAGGATAGAGGCCAAATTGGGAGAATCCGACCATCTGGGTCATCCCAAAATGGCCCCAATTACATAACCCCTCTATTTGTAGGTGTTTTGGAGGTCTCGAGAATCGACATTGGAGCAGTATCAACTCGGCTTTTCTAACACAGTAGAATTCGTCCCACCCAGGGACGAATAGCAGTCGAAATTCGTCCTGCCCAGGGACGAATTCCAGTTGAAAGTAGATTGGCCGACTGTTTCAATGGCAGTGGCCCTCTGGTAATGTCCTCTGTCCTCTGTCAAGTTTTTAGGTCATTTAGGTTTACTTTATTCACTGTTTTAGACAACTGTTCATATGCATCTTTTAGCAATTTCAAAGCATGAATTTTCCTTTTTGTCACAGGTGCTACTAACGCCTTGTTTGTTTCTTTGATTGCAGGAGGAGCAACAAGAAGTGAGGATTCATCGGCATAAGCGGCGGCAACACTTTGGCCCGCCCATTTCAAACGTGGGCATGCGGAAGAGGGATCAATGATCAAGATTGTAACCGAATCCATTTAACGCTCCTAGCCCCTAAAAAGGGAGGAGGCAATTTTGTAACCGTGGTTAAAGAGTTTAATAAAAGGGCTGTGACTTCTCTCTAAATTCTTGTAACTGGTTTCGATCAATTTGCCTCTTTCGTTTAATGCATTTCGTATTCTAGGACTTAAGCGTTATTTTGATTTGAATGCATCGAAGTAGTTTTTCTTTCTAAAAAGCTTCCGGAATCTCATGCTTTCAGTGGCGATCACGGTGGGACTCTGTCCCCTGGTTTTAAGATCAAATAACTGATCCTTTTTGTGTTTTGTGCTTGACAGGTACAAGTTTTTAAAGCAGACTGTTATTCGTCTCTGACTGTGACGAATACCTGACTGTAATTCGTCTGACCCTGAGACGAATTTTAAATTCATCTCTAGCAGGGACGAATTATATTTTGTAATTCATCTCACAGAGGGACGAATTCCTGCCTATAAATTTTTAGAGCAGAAGGTCAGAAACAGCAAGTCCAGGAAGAAAAGAGGTAAATTTCTAAACTGAATTTGTCATTTTTTTGATTTTTTGCTTTCATTTTTGTCAATTCTTGCTTGCTTAAAGAAAATAGTGGTTGATTGCATGTTTCATTTTCTCTAAATAAAATGAATCACACACACATCACGTGGTAAATTTTAAACCAAGGAGCTGGTCGTAAGACCCCAGCCCTTGAGCAAGACCAACGGTGGGTTCATCACCACCTTGGCTTAGCTTTGCATCCATTTCCCCGATTGTCACTGTTGTTAGGCGTAAATCCTGATGAAAGCTGACCGAGTGTCACTGGGGTGATTCCCATGCGCGCGAGGATAAGTCTTCTATGGTAGGTGTCATTAACAGGACAATCCCCCTTTCGTACCGCCTATGTTCCACGTACCATCTGCTCTCACGTACCTATAGTTTCCCTCTCGTAAGGGCGGGTATATAGAGAGGTTGGTATATCGGTCCGGCAATGGTATATTGAAGGGGCGACCATTTATGGGAGTCATATGAGCCAACATTATGCATTTAAACGTTCTTCAAAACTTGCAAAAACAAAACAAAACATCAAAATGCACTAAACCAGTTTAGGACACACTATTAATCCTTAAAAGAGATAATCACTATTTGTGTATGTGTGTGTTCATTTCTGCTTAGTGTAACAAAAAAAAAAAAATCATAAACAAAAGATAAAAATCTATGCATTTTGTCACTCGCTCCAAAAGCTCCAAGGATTCCCGCAATCGCTTGGTCATCCCCAAAAGGCCCCAAAGGTGTCCATGAACCCTTTGGTCAACCCAAGAGCACCCCAAAGGTGCCCATAAGTGATGCAGGAGCATCCAACAAAATATGGGAAATCTTATATTTTTCCCTAAATTTTAGTGCATCTTGTCGGGGCCATAACTTCTCAACCGTAGCTCCGATTGACATGAAATTTTACAGGAGTTAGTTGGGAGAATTTTAAACAAATATAATTCCTAGAGTTATTCCCCAAAAGTTTTTGGGGCCAAATTCCATCATCTAGGGCCCCGAAATTAGGTTTTAAAATTGCTCACCTAATTTTTTATGCTTTTTGAGCTGTTCGGAGGTCAATATCTCCTAATGTATTTAGAGTTAGGACTTGAAACTTCATTTTTGTCTTATCTATGGTAAGAGGGATGCGCACACCAATTTTGGGCCCCATCTGACTCATTTTCAATTTTAGGGTTTTTAGAGAGACATCGTCATGGTGCTCACCCGTAGCCAAGCCCAATCACGGGCGGATGCTATGGGGAATATCCAAGGAGGCACAAGTCACCTCCGGTATAGCCCCAAGGATTTGGTCATACCACCTTGGTGGCCTGACACACAAGGCAGACCCCTCCACACCTTAACGGATAGGGACTATAGGGGCACCCCTTCTAGGAGCACTCCTGTTCAGCATAGCACCCAGCACACACCCTTCCATGAGGGGTACATCCATAGGAGAGCTCCCTTAGATGCTCGCTATGAGTGGTCACCACGCGATGAAGCGCTAGGTCAACATAGGGTTCGACGGGAGGAACCACATGATTACACTATCCCTCCTTCACCCCCTCTAGTTGTCAGGACTACAAGGACAAATCCAGAGCACAAGGCTCCTCAGGCGGGGCGAGCCAACTCCGCCCGTCCCCTTTTCACTTATGAAAGAGAGCATGAGGAAAACCCTTACCTTCCTCAAGAGCAATATACATCACGGGAGCAAGACGCCTCCGCAAATGCTAGCTATCAGGACCACCCACTGAGGCCAGAGCCTCGGATAAATGCCACTACCCCCAACAGAGGGAGGCGGCCTATAGAGATCTTGGATCACTACGACCGAGATAGATATCTAGGAGAGGCATCTAGGCCTTCTAGACATGAGGCGGTAGGACCAACTATCTTAGAATCTATCAAGCATTTCGCACATCGGATGCAACTCACGCAACTTGAGCTAGAACGACAACGGTTAGAGCAATGGTATCTTCTAAATAAAGAGCACCTTCAGCACCAGAAGGATGAGTTGTTCCAACACACTATGCAGGAGAAGACTCCAACCCCTCACACGCATAAGACAAAACATTTTGAGGGGCACAACCCATGGGGGCGAGACAGGTCATCGCGACCTCATCAACCCCACCCCCACCACCTCCAAGCACCACCCCGATGCCTCCTAGACATGAGCGGGAGGCCACTCCTATAACCAATGATGGGTGCCTTCCTCCAGAACCCACCCGGGTTTATGGGCCACCCTTAGAAATTCATCAAGAAGCCTCTAAGGAATCAGAGCGAGAAGAAGAGCGGGATGAACAGCCCTACCAAGGCATGGGGGGTGCTATCTGGCCACCCCTCCATAGGCCCCAAGTTCCTCAACAAGAACCAACCAAAGAGGAGGAGCTCAAATCTCCCGATACATGCAAAGCGCTAGAGCACTTAGAGTCGGTAGAGACCAAGATTTTGGAGCTCCCAAGGCCCAACTTACATGAGGCTCCTTTCGAAGAGGATCAACCTTTAACCGTAGGGCTACCTGATGATGCAGTCCTCCATGTCTCAGAATCTCTAGATTCTGATGAGCTGTACTCACTGGTCGAAGGTGAGGATAAAACAGAGATAGCCCACAACAATCACATGCGACAACATCGACATCCCATAAATATCGATGAAGCATGTCAACAGCTAAACATAATACTAGGGCATGAGTGGCGCGTTAACCCACCACAGTGGGACCAAGCGTTACATCCGCCACTTTGGGCATACAAAGATCAACTTTCACCCAGAGACCTCATAGCAACATCAATGCCGAGGGCGGACCCTGTCCTCCTATCCGTGCATAGGGCCGATCCATTCATGCCAATCCCTCTAGAGCCAGATCCAGAGTGCAAAGACCATCAAGCTGGGGGTACCTCTATCCCCTGAAGAGCCATAGTCCAAACCAAAAGCTCCAAGGATTATCGCAATCGCTTGGTCACCCCAAAAGCTCCAAGGATTATCGCAATCGCTTGGTCACCCCAAAAGCTCCAAGGATTATCGCAATCACTTGGTCACCCCAAAGCTCCAAGGATTATCGCAATCACTTGGTCACCCCAAAAGCTCCAAGGATTATCGCAATCGCTTGGTCAACCCCAAAAGCTCCAAGGATTATCGCATCATCCTTGGTCATCCCAAAACCCCAAGGATTATCCAACCTTGTCACCCCAAAAGCCCAACAAATAAGCTTACCAATCACTTGGTCACCCAAAGCTCCAAGGATTATCCATCATCCTTGGTCACTCCCAAAATCTCCAAGGATTTCTCCAATCACTTGGTCAACCCCCAAAAGCTCCAAGGTTATTTCCATCATCTTGGTCACCCAAAAGCTCCAAGATTATATATCATCTCTTGGTCACTCCCAAAAGCTCCAAGGATTATCGCAATCGCTTGGTCAATCCCAAAATGCTCCAAGGATTATCAAAATCGCTTGGTCAATCCCAAAATGCTCCAAGGATTCTTAAAATCGCTTGGTCAATCCCAAAATGCTCCAAGGATTTCCACAATCGCTTGGTCAAAAATCAAGAAAATTCAAAAACAACAAAAATCATCAAAAACAACAAAAATTTGCATCTCATTTCTAGGCATACTCAAATTCATCAATAGAGAGCTCTTCTCGCACTTCATCTTCATATTCACAAAAATCAATCCATCAAAAATACAAAAATACATAGCTGCATTAAAGCATTGCATCCATACATTGCATATTTGTGGTCGTACAAGTCAAAGGCACCATAGGCTGTAATTGCTCTGCTAGTCCATCTTGTTCCACACTGTTCCATTTTACAAAAACAACAAAAACACCATGCATTGCTTTTACCACACTAGAGTCGGTGGTCTTTTAATGTATCAAGAGTTTTCATGATTCAGTCATCATTTTGCTCTTTAGCCATGTAATGTATCAAGTCAAACAGATTTTATGAAGGTAGAGTTACACTTGAAATACACCTTGTTACGTAACATCCCAACACAAATTAAAACACATAAAAATTCCCAAGTTGTGTGAACGAAAGATGAAACCTGCACAGTAATCCAGGTCACCATAAGCGAAACGGTTATCTTGCTCATCCCCCCATGCGAATGGTTCCAGAATGCTGAGAATTGACAAAAGGACAAGCTCTTTCCTATCCATTCACCTCCATATACAATGGTTTTCACCACTACCAAATCCCAATCATAGTTGGTTCCCAAAGTTGTAAGGATTTGTACTACACGTCCCTGCCAAGGATGGGTAGTCATCCCCAAGACCTAAAAGGATCAACACCATTCACAAACAAAATTCCAACAAATCATCATCCTAACACTTTCCATTCACCTTTGGTCTCCAAGTTGTAAGGATTCGTACTATCCGCCCCTAACCAGGATGGGTAGTCATCCCCAAGGCCTAAAAGATCAATGCCCTTACTCCATAATCTCCATCACCCCCTTGGTTCCCAACGTCGTAAGGATTCATACTATACGTCCCTGCAAAGGATGGATAGTCATCCCCAAGGCCACAAGGATCAAAGCCCTAACTCACAATACTCAAAATACAAAATCAAATAACGAGTGGTTATCACCACTATTCAAAATCCTTGCTCAAAAAGAATTAATAGAAAATAAACAGTGATTTTCATCACTATATAGACGAGCAACTTTCTAAATCATTCAGCCAACAAATATCCTGAACTTGAATCCCTGGAATTCTCAGCATTCAAAAACCATCTAGGTGATCCTCATTACAGGTTTGGTTGATAGCCTATCTGGCAATGGTGGTATCCTACCCGCATGACGATATGTCTGTCACATTCGCTTTGCGTATGTGTAGACCAATGTTTGCATAAGGATGAGCTAGCTTATGGTATCCTGGATAACACCGTAGATTAATCTAACTAAATACAACAAAGGAGTTAGTGGAGCTAATTAGGTGATCCTCAATACAGGTTCGGTTGAAAGCCCATCTGGCACTGGCGGTATCCTGACAAATACCACATAAATGAACTCAATTGCACACACAGGGATGTGAAATAGCTTGGTCAAAAACAAGTCCGATTCATACCTTGTTCAAAAGTCTTGTAAGATAAAGTACAGTCATGGCTAGTGAGTTAAAACCGTCTGAGTCTCAGAAAACCTTAGCTACATTTCTAAACCAACTGCGCTACTTTTCATCCTTACAATACCATCAAAAAATACAAAAAAGAGAAAAACCACATGTATACATACAAAGTCATGCATCATAGCAATCGCCTAAAAACAAAATAACAGAGTTCTAAACAGTCTATGGTGCCATAGCCAAACATCACAAATCCCATTCATCCATTTCATCTCTGCATATCACATATAAATCAAAAACATTTGCATTCATCATAGCATATGCATCCATCAAAATAAATCAACATGCATACATCCATATTCATCAACCATCATGCATAAGATCAAAGAAAATCAAAACAACAAAACAACAAAAAAATGCAACACAAACAAAAAGCAATAAACATTGCCAGACACAAGTGCTCTTGCACTTAACCTCTTGGCATAGAAAAATTGATGTCGGGTTTTACATTGTCACTATCCTACTCTCTAAGAAGGCTACCATAGCCGGACCGCTCCACGAGAAGACGGATTTTCGACAATTTCACCCCCAAATGGCATCACAAATGGGTCAAAGCCCACTAAAAAACAACAAGAAAATCAAAACAACAAAAACAACAAATAAATGCAACACAAAAACATAGCAATAAGCATTGTCGGACACAAGTGCTCTTGCACTTAACCTCTTGGCATAGAAAATCGATGTCGGGGCTCAAATTGTCACTCTCCTACTTCCCCAAGAAGGCTACCATAGCCGGACCGCTCCATGGGAAGACGGATTTTCGACAATTTCACCCCATTATGGCATCACCAAAAGGGTTAACACCCACCAAAAATAGGTCCAAATGTTGGAAAAATTGCACATGCTTAACGATAAACCATCTAAAGGCACCCTTGCACAAGTCATCTTGGGTCAAGCGACTCGTCGCTTTTCTCACGAAGGTCATTCCCTCATCGATTCGTCGCTTGAGGGGGTAGTCACACTTAGTCACCAATCAACAAGCACACACCCAATTAAGGAAAACGACATGCATTCAAAGAATCATTGACAAAGACAATTACGCTCCTGCTTGGGGCAGTAAACAAGCAACAATCAAATTGATCAAACACTTGGCATTCGTGAATCATGAACACAAGGTTCCCCTATGGACAAAAGGTTGCGCCCTTTGCCTAATCATGACTGATCAATGTCCAAGCTCAAGTCACACCTCACCAAAATAGGTTAATACTTGAAATCAAATTCCTTAGCTCGTCAGAAGCAAGGATTCAAGAATGCATGCCCTTTCCATGCTTGGGGCATCAAAAGTTGATTAGGTTACCAAGAAACCCTAATCATTAGTGCTTTGGCTATCTATTTTTGCTCGACGCTGCGCCATGCACAGCGCATCCCAAAAAGGGGCATCTGTAGACACCAAAACAGCACCAATCCGATTATGTGACTGCAAACACTGATCGCTTTGACAAACACAGCCCCCAGGGCAGCCCTCAGAGGTCAAACAGTGGTCCTAACCACTTTCATAGCAATTTTGTAAGGTCAAGAAGCAATTTGGCACATTTAGGCACTTTGTCAAGTATTCGTCTCACCCAGGGACGAATACTAACTGGGATTCGTCTCACCCAGGGACGAATTCTGAAATCGTCTCTCGGTCAGGACGAATTCCAGGTTTAACGGGCAAAAAGAAAAATGCCGCCAAGTGGCAGCCAAGGACAGTCAATTATTGCCTCCTGCCATGCATGCGCGTGTAGGTGGGTAGGTTGGCGGTTAGTGGACTGTCACAAGGGCGGTCATGGAAGCCCAAGTCAGGGAGGAGTCTCCTCCCTCTTGGGAAGGCATGGCCGCCACATGGCATCCCTGCATGCCCCTCCAAAGAGACCCCATGGGTCTATAAAATGGTGGACTTTCCCACCCAAAAGAGGACAGATTGGAGGCGATTTCAAGCAACGAAGTGCTGTCCAATTGAACACCCATTTGCATCCTTTTGATTCACCTTCTCACATCCATTAATCTCTTTCGCAAGGGAGGTTATTGGGTGGCTTTTTGGAAGCGTGGATCTAACCCAAATCCAACATTTGACCACCTTACACCACCAATTTGCCGACACCCCAATCCTAAGAGGTTTTGGGCCCATCCCTAGTGGATTGGCGCCGAAATCAAGTGCCAACGGTGGGAGGCCCACTTGGGCACCCCCGCATTTTCTAAGTTTTATTCTAAAGCATTCTAGATTATTTGTTCATGTTGCATTTTACGTTATTCTATTTAGTTAACTCATAGCTTCAATTCCATAACATTTTGATCAGATTTTATCATGCCTTTTGTCGCTTTGTTGTCCCACTAACTTGCAGGTGGCGATATCGAATTCCCGAGGATAGAGGCCAAATTGGGAGAATCCGACCATCTGGGTCGTCCCAAAATGGCCCCAATTACATAACCCCTCTGTTTGCAGGTGTTTTGGAGGTCTCGGGAATCGACATTGGAGCAGTATCAACTCGGCTTTTCTAACACAGTAGAATTCGTCCCACCCAGGGACGAATAGCAGTCGAAATTCGTCCTGCCCAGGGACGAATTCCAGTTGAAAGCAGATTGGCCGACTGTTTCAATGGCAGTGGCCCTCTGGTAATGTCCTCTGTCCTCTGTCAAGTTTTTAGGTCATTTAGGTTTACTTTATTCACTGTTTTAGACAACTATTCATATGCATCTGTTAGCAATTTCAAAGCATGAATTTTCCTTTTTGTCACAGGTGCTACTAACGCCTTGTTTGTTTCTTTGATTGCAGGAGGAGCAACAAGAAGTGAGGATTCATCGGCATAAGCGGCGGCAACATTTGGCCCGCCCATTTCAAACGTGGGCATGCGGAAGAGGGATCAATGATCAAGATTGTAACCGAATCCATTTAACGCTCCTAGCCCCTAAAAAGGGAGGAGGCGATTTTGTAACCGTGGTTAAAGAGTTTAATAAAAGGGCTGTGACTTCTCTCTAAATTCTTGTAACTGGTTTCGATCAATTTGCCTCTTTCGTTTAATGCATTTCGTATTCTAGGACTTAAGCGTTATTTTGATTTGAATGCATCGAAGTAGTTTTTCTTTCTAAAAAGCTTCCGGAATCTCATGCTTTCAA
>JAQPPZ010006795.1:0-11758 GCA_028583015.1 Wollemia nobilis
TTATTTACAAAATCAGGTCTGAGGTGTAGACCAATTGGTTCATCCAAACCCCATAAGGGGGGCGGAGGTCCAAGGTTCATATCTTGGGCATCGCCATACTGAACTCTTGTCCCTTTCATAGTGCTTTTAGTGACGTAAAAGGTTTAAAATGATTGTGGCATGGTGGTTATAGGGGCGGACTGCATGAAGATTTGTGTGGCGGCTTTTGGGGCGGACAGCGCAGAATACTGTGGCGGCCATAAAAAGCTGGAAATCCTGCACAGATTTGTGGCGGCTACCGATTCCACCATGTAAATTCAAAAAAAATAAAATAAATAAATAATAATTTACAAAATCATCCAATGTTATTATTTATATGAAAAGTTAATATTTATAATGAGAATGTTCTTCTTTAAAAATCACCATCTATATTTAGAATTCATAAACCAATTAAGTTTTTTAAAGTCCTCAACTATCAATTGGAACTAAATTCCTTATGAAAACACATCATTATAAAACTAACATATATATTGTTTAAATATTTGAATTGAGAACAAATAAAAATAAATATATGTTTTAATAACTAAAAATTACTTATGTTTCCCTTACATACGCAACAATGGCCTTACGAGATTGCGAAGGATACAAGATTCTAAACTACAACCAAATCATTTTAAAAGTGGTTGAACCCACCAAGGTACCTGTTGAGTGGTATTTTCACCCGATTGTGAAAACACACTCTCCGATAGGATTTGGGTTCCAAATCCTCTCTTGCAAAGAAATTAAATAAATAATTTCTCCAAGGTCTCCGCTATATTAGCATTTTACATTTGTGTATTAATAATCTCAAATAAAGATATTCAATTTAAATGCTTGGAACACCTTAGTGGTTGCAAGTAACTGAAAACAAGGGGCAATGTTGGTTTATTTTATTGTGAAACTTTAATGATTGTTTATTGAACCCAAATAAAGCAAATGTGATCCGGCCCTTATATGACCACGACGTAACTTCAAAATGGAAATTGATGAAATGCCATAAAACATAAATCCTTCAATGAAATTGGAATTTTCATGAAGGGAATGTCATCATCGGCTCATGAATGAAAAACAAAACTAAAAATGAAATTTTGGCCTTGAAATGGAAATTTTCTATTTTCGGATTTTTAAAGTCTGCAACAAAACAATAGCTGCGGTGAAATTTATACAACTCCGAAAATGAAATTTTAAATGCGTATTTGAAATCTACAGTATAACATACGCAATGATGAAACTATTTTTGGATTTTGGAATTTTTAGTTTTTTATTTTTTATTTTTTTTAATGCCTGTAAATTAAAATAAAGTGCAAAAAAAATGAAAATAAAATGCGAAAGGGAAAATGAAAAGTGCATTCGGTATGATGCTATCCTATTTTGACAAAACCGAAGCTAATGAGGTTTTCTTGCATGCAACCTAACCTATTGAACCTGCAAAACACGCACAATCCAGATAAGTTAAGTGCTGGTCTCTGGGGTTTTAACTGTGATTTTCAGATTTAGACATTCGCATGAAGCAACCAAGAGAACTTGCATTAAACTTCACCTATAAGCCTAGAAATCTGAAAAGGGGAAAGATAAACATTCAATCTTGCATGCAGAAAATAACTCCTTTCTTGTCAATGAGGTGCAACTCTCTGAATTTTCTGTATTAAAAATTGGTCATTTTACAACAACAGAACTTTCTGGTTTCCCAAACCCAGTCTATGGAAGAAAACAGCCTCAAAAGTAGGCCCAGAATGGCCCTCTGCCTTCAACGCAACTCTACTTACAACAATTTCCTACCTAGTCCAATGTAAAGGAAAATATCCAAAAAAAGTGGAAGAAAAACACTCCAAAAGCAGGCCCAGAATGGCTTATTGCCTTCGGCTCTGCAACTCTGCCCGTAGTGGTTTCCGACCCTTGTACCAATCTATGCTTCTGCTTTTAAA
Source organism: Wollemia nobilis (assembly GCA_028583015.1). Taxonomy (NCBI): domain Eukaryota; kingdom Viridiplantae; phylum Streptophyta; class Pinopsida; order Araucariales; family Araucariaceae; genus Wollemia; species Wollemia nobilis. Next base: position 1,944 of record JAQPPZ010006795.1, read on the forward strand.
CTTTCTGGCCATGCTCTCTGTTTCGCTCTGCGATGCTTCGTTTCATTTCCTAGGTCCCGTCATTTCATCTTCCCCGCCTCTTCATCATTTTTGACTTTTTGCTCGACGTCGAAACGTTTGATCTTCTCTGTGAACTATAACTATCGATCCTGAAGCGTTATCATAGCCTTGACATCTTCGTGCCACGTGTTCTGCGCTTTTTTGCATGTTCTGTAATGGCCCGCTGTGAATCGCGACAAAAAATAGTATGTCATGATATCGCGACATTTTCTATCTGCAGCTTTGTTCTTCCACCTGTATCGCGAAAACAAGACATGTCGCGATATCGCGACATTTTTATACCCGTAGCTTTGTTCATCCTCAAGCATCGCGAAAATGAGACATGTCGCGATATCGTGACATTTTTCTATTTCGGGCCGCGTAGATGCAACCTATTGTGAAATCATGATGTTTTTCTCTTTCGGGTTGTCTAGACGCAACATGTCATGAAATCACGATGTTTTTCTCTTTTGGGCTATCTTGCTATGCTTAACAGTGAAAACATGACATGTCATGAAATCGTAACACTTTTCATTCTGCACCATCTCGCTGCTTTCTATCGCAAAATCATGACATATTTCCCTTGCTTAGCTTATCAGTCATTGTGAATCGCAAAAATGAGACATGTCACGATTTCACGACATATTTCTATCTTTACCTCCTTTACCACCGATAGATCATGAAAACGCAACCTGTCGCGATTTCATGACACTTTCTTTCATTTGTTCCTTCCTCACTTTCTCCATGAAAACTTGACATGTCACGATATCATGACAATTTTTATCTTTGCCCTTCATCTCTCCTCTATGAACCGCGATTTCATGACATGTCGCGATATCGCGACATTTTTCACTTTGTCTTTCTCTCTCCTCTATGAACCACGATTTCATGACATGTCGCGATATCGCGACATTTTTACACTTCTTCTCTTCTTTGATCGTGATTTCATGACATGTCGCGATATCGCGACATTTTATCTTCACTTGTTCTTTCTTTTGACCGCGATTTCACAACATGTCGTGATATCGTGACATTTTTCTTCTATGATGCATTTTGCTGCTCTTAGCCACGAAAATGCGACATGTCGTGATATCACGACACTTTTCTTTTTGCTGTACTTTTGTTATTCTGAACTGCAAAAATGAGACATTTTCATTTTCTAGCCATGACAGAGCAACATGTCGCGATATCGCGACAACTTTAATTTTTGACCGCAACGGAGCAACATGTCGCGATATCGTGACAACTTTCATTTTCTTAGCCGCGACAGAGCAACATGTCGCGATATCGTGACAACTTTTCATTTTTATTTTCTTTGCTATCTTTAGCATCTAGGCCACTACAATCTTCTTGGAAAGTGTGCAAAAAGGTGGGTCCCCAATTTTGGGGTGTGTTGTGGAGCAGCCACAACAAATGGTGACTCTGCTGGGAAATGCTCCTGAGCATTTCGGTGAGAACCTAACCTAGAAATATATAAACTTGAAAACAAGCGTCAGCACATAAAAACATAAACAAATGTCGATAGATCAGAAATACATGAAACATTAGAATCATTAAGTATCAGCTCGGTGTGTGCAATGTGTTTCATTTTCTATCGTTTGAAATTGATCAACATTCCATTGTCAGTTTTACATGAATGCATATGTGAGATTGTGAATGATTTGTGCAACCTGATAAATATGCTTAGAGATATAGCAATTTGCTTTATAAAGGCTTAAACTTTCTAGTATCATACACAAACATTTAAAATTATCAAACCCTCTTAGGATCAACTATATATATAATGAATTGCTTTATTAGATCCCAAAGTTGGTTATGAGTCACTACTATCTTGAACCCATGTGCAAGTGAAAGTGAAATCGGAGCTTTGGGGAATCGGATTCCCAACCTAAGCGAGATGGGAATTTAACCCTATCCTTACTACTCGATATGGAATTCATTACCTCACTTTGAGCAAAATGATTTAACCAGTTATGGATGAAATTGTCAAGCTAGTCTATCCATTTGAGCGATCGGTGGTCTTGTTTTTTAGACAAGACATGTTGTCACGCATGAGCATACTCTTAACCCCATAATCCATAATTTGGCTTCATTCATTCTTTTTTTTATTTCTTGGACCTTTGGGATGACTACCCATCCTTGCGAGGGACATGTAGTACGATCCTTCCAATCCAATATTAAGATGAAATGGGAAATATTTAGTTTTTTATTTCTTGGACCTTTGGGATGACTACCCATCCTTGCTAGAGGACATGTAGTACGATCCTTCCAATCCAAGATTATATGAAATGGGAAATATTTATTTATTTTTATTTCTTGGACCTTTGGGATGACTACCCATCCTTTGTAGAGGACATGTAGTACGATCCTTCCAATCCAAGATTTATGATGAAATGGGAAAAATAGAAGCTTTGGGGAATCGGATTCTCAACCTAAGCGAGATGAGAATTATGCCCTATCCTTACTACTCCATGTAGGTCAAATCGAAGCTTTGGGGAGTTGGATCCTCAACCTAAGTTCGATGAGGATTTAACCCTATCCTTACTACTCTATTTTAGGCTTTAAGCTTTATGGAAGTGGTAAAAACCACTGTTTTAAGGATCATGTTGCATGATAGGATAGACACGAAATACTCCTTTCGCCTCACCTTTTCTTCCAAGTATGGTTTTGATCATTTTGCTCAAGATCCTCTTTAATGTGCATAGAACGTGCTTGGTTCAAGATAGTTCGGGCATCAGTTCCCAACCTTAGGATTTTTTTTTTTATGTTATAGAATAACCCTAAGAGGACTTGACACCTTTTAAATGATTGTATCTGAAATGCATATGCAACTAAGATGGCATGTATATGCAAAAGTGGGATGTAATATGAATGCATTGCCTTTTTGAATTGCGGATAAAGTATTGCCATGACTTGTAAAACTGACTACTTCATGCATCACAAGTTTCAAACGATATTACTTTAAGCTGTTTGTGTTACTTGTGGAGCTTTCTACAACACAATTCCAATGTTTCATATTTTCCTGATCTTAGGCATGAGTTGACATCTCAAATTTTTCATCATTTTTTTTTTTAGACAAACCAAACATGTCCAAAGGACTTAACACACAAAACTTAAAACCAAACCCAAATAGCAATCCCTAGAAACGAAACTTGAAAACACAAACCAAAACCCAAAAACCAAAATCTATATACAAATGTACAATATAATACAAGATGATGCAAAGCTTGGACTATCACTTTCCCGGATCCCAAACATGATTAGAACACTTCAACAAAAATATAACATGATGCGCATGCCAAATGTTGTAGGAATCCAACAAAAACAAGATTAGACCACACCATGCAACAACTTTTAACTTCCCTTGCTCACCCCACCAATTAGATTTAATTCCATTAGTACTCTCATAGGTGAGCGTTAAAATACTAAAATGATTAGACAATAAATGATATTCAATTTTATCTTGTCTATTCTTGAAAGTATCCATTTCATAATTCGATTCATGATTTAGAACTAGGCTCTCTTTATCCAAAATGAGACTTTGTAAGCAAGAGCCTATTTCTAAAAATTTTAAAGCCAAATCATTTTCCAAATTTGTAGGCCAATCAAATTTGTGTAACAGTTTGCAAGCATCTAGGATATTTACTAAATTAGGATCATTAACAGTTTTTACCCTAGATTCAATTAGTAATTGTTGATGAATTTGATTTAACAATTCAAGTGCATCAACTTCTTTTCCATTCATTAAAACAATGTTATCAAAGGTGTGATTAAAAATTATACCTTGTTTTTCATTCACCTTTAACGACATTTCATCATAAACATCATTCAAATTCAAAATATGGTCAATTCCACCAACTTGGCTGAAAGGGCCCTTTTTTGGGGCCCCCCCCCCCTGCACCCAGTTGAAAACATGGCCATCCTTTTCAACCCTCAAATATTTTTGGTCAAAGTGTATGTCAAGTAATCTATTTTGATGATCACTTATTTGAGTTGCTTCCAATTGATCAATCTCTTTGTCATTTGGTTCTAATTCTTTGTTCACTATCCATGGTATCTCTTCATTTGAATCCTCAAAATCATCATGCAAACTTGTATCCGCACCTTCAATGAATTTATATTCAACATGATCGAATTTTGTCACCTTTTCAAATCTTGTGAATGTGAGATCTTCGTATGATGTAGAAGTTTCAACATCCTGCATATCAAGTGAAATATGAGTTTCATCTATAGGGATGTGAGAAAAGAATGCATTATCATATCTCCCCCAACCATTGTGAAAATCGTCATCCAGATCTGTGAGATGAAACTCCATGGTATTTGTGACATGATCTTTTGATTCATTCATCAATTCATTTTCTTCTTTGTCCTTGGTAATAGAATCATTATAATCTTCCAAAATTTGATGAGATTTGAAACCCTCTTCCAAAACATCCTCAAATTGTACAGGAGTTGTAATATCTTCCTTCGAATAGGCGATTATGTTGTCCTGTATATCAATTGGCACACAAGTTTCATTAGCAGTTTTGGAGAGAGTGTAGTCTTCCCACTTCTTCCAAGCATCATAATAATCATCTTCCAAAATCAAGTGGTGACGTTCAACTACTTCTTCGACATCTTCCAATTCATCAATGTGTTTCTCATCAAATTCATCTTCACCTTCCTTAGATGGTTCAATTATTTCCAAAAGTGGGTCATTTCTTGAATTCAAATTTGTAAGGCTATCATCGTCCAAATTAGTAACCCATGATTCAATTTTATCACAATTTGGAGGGTGAAGAATTTCTTGATTGTTAATTGTACACATCTCATCAATAGTATCTTCCAAGAACAAGTGGTGAAACTCTATCATATCTTCAAATTCATTTATTGGTTTTCTCCCGATTTCACTTTCAACCATTCCATTCAATTCTATGGTGGGTTCCGTCCTATCACATATATCAAACATTGTTGAATTTAGAACCCCTTCATCCGAATAATCATGTATCTCTATGAATGAGATCATTTCTGCATAATCCTCACTAGCGGATGTTGGCTTAGCAATTTGCACCTCCTCGTGGACTACATCTAAGGTGGTTGTAAGATTTGGATATTCAAATTCATCCCCTTGATCATTTACCTTAGATATCATTGGAGTGGAGGGTGCTATATTTGATGGTTGGTGTAGGTTGGCATCACTAACTTCAAAAGAACAGTTTCTCATGTGAACATGTTGTGCCTTTTCTTCTTCCAAAACTTGTTCTACCTTTTTCGAGATCTCATAGATTGTCTCTAGAGATAAGTCATCCACGTTTTTCTTTAAAGATGTAGCAAGTGTGGGGTCTATGGCTCCTAGGTATACTTGAATAGCTTCCTCTTCCGATGTACCCAAACTTTCCCACATTTGCGAATACAATTCATGAAATCTTCCATTGAATTGACTCAAGGATTCATTATGCTCATTACGTATGGAGGTAAATTGATTTTTCAACATCTCTAAGTCAACCTGATTACCAAAATGATAGAGATAGGTTGCTTCTAGTTGTGTCCAAGAAGTCCTAACCTCCATGGGTAGTTGGCTGTACCAAAAGAATGGTTTATCATCCAAAATGTATGCAAATAACTTACAAGCCACGTCCTCATAGAAAATCTGGAATTGACATAATGTATCCTTGTAGACGTATAGTCTTTGCAAGTATCCTAGTGGCACATCTTGATTAAAACATCGTAGAAACTCTAATAACAATTTAGGAATTTGATAGGGTACCACATGTATAGACAAACCCTTATAATGATCCTCCATTATAGATACCATTCTTTCTCTTAGAGACATCATTTCTTTTCTTAGGGATACCATTTGCTCTTCAAATGTTGCCATTAGTGAAACTCAAAATGTAACTTTAGAACCAAAATCTATTAGTCAAAAAAGAAGGAATCCCGACAACAAATGACTAGGGAATATCCAACCTGCAATGTATAAAAAATCAAGTTAGCATCAACCAAGAGATGTATTCATTAAAATCAAATGAAAAGTAATTGCATGGAAACAACACTTCGTTAGTCGAGACCAAAATTTTCAAAATTAAATCAAATCACATTATTTCTGTATGAACAATCAAAAAGCGTTAGAATAATATACAACATACCTAAATTGTTTAACGTAAATAGAAAAAAGTAAACCAATTCAGGCCCTCCTTTTAACAATCTGTCGAGTGTTAGAGGACTAAAGATAACAATCAATATAGCATGAGATATACAAAAATTTAAATTTAAATCACACTAAAATAAACCCATTCAAGCCCTCCTTCTAGCGCCAATATGTTGAGTGGTGTTAGAGGAGGCCAAAGATGCTAATCAAATGGACTTGAAATATTTAGCAATGTAAAGCTCTTAAACAATTATAAACCTGTAGCATCTAAAATCATGATAAAATAAACCTTTTCATGCCCTCCTTCTAGCGCCAATCTGTTGAGTGGTATTTTCACCCGATTGTGAAAACACACTCTCCGATAGGATTTGGGTTCCAAATCCTCTCTTGCAAAGAAATTAAATAAATAATTTCTCCAAGGTCTCCGCTATATTAGCATTTTACATTTGTGTATTAATAATCTCAAATAAAGATATTCAATTTAAATGCTTGGAACACCTTAGTGGTTGCAAGTAACTGAAAACAAGGGGCAATGTTGGTTTATTTTATTGTGAAACTTTAATGATTGTTTATTGAACCCAAATAAAGCAAATGTGATCTGGCCCTTATATGACCACGACGTAACTTCAAAATGGAAATTGATGAAATGCCATAAAACATAAATCCTTCAATGAAATTGGAATTTTCATGAAGGGAATGTCATCATCGGCTCATGAATGAAAAACAAAACTAAAAATGAAATTTTGGCCTTGAAATGGAAATTTTCTATTTTCGGATTTTTAAAGTCTGCAACAAAACAACAGTTGCGGTGAAATTTATACAACTCCGAAAATGAAATTTTAAATGCGTATTTGAAATCTGCAGTATAACATACGCAATGATGAAACTATTTTTGGATTTTGGAATTTTTAGTTTTTTATTTTTATTTTATTTTAATGCCTGTAAATTAAAATAAAGTGCAAAAAAAATGAAAATAAAATGCGAAAGGAAAATGAAAAGTGCATTCAGTATGATGCTATCCTATTTTGACAAAACCGAAGCTAATGAGGTTTTCTCGCATACAACCTAACCTATTGAACCTGCAAAACACGCACAATCCAGATAAGTTAAGTGCTGGTCTCTGGGGTTTTAACTGTGATTTTCAGATTTAGACATTCGCATGAAGCAACCAAGAGAACTTGCATTAAACTTCACCTATAAGCCTAGAAATATGAAAAGGGGAAAGATAAACATTCAATCTTGCATGCAGAAAATAACTCCTTCTTTCTTGTCAATGAGGTGCAACTCTCTGAATTTTTTGTATTAAAAATTGGTCATTTTACAACAACAGAACTTTTTGGTTTCCCAAACCCAGTCTATGGAAGAAAACAACCTCAAAAGCAGGCCCAGAATGGCCCTCTGCCTTCACACCCAACTCTGCTTACAACAATTTCCTACCTAGTCCAATGTAAAGGAAAATATCCAAAAAAAGTGGAAGAAAAACACTCCAAAAGCAGGCCCAGAATGGCTTATTGCCTTCGGCTCTGCAACTCTGCCCGTAGTGGTTTTCGACCCTTGTACCAATCTGTGCTTCTGCTTTTAAACTTTCTGGCCATGCTCTCTGTTTCGCTCTGCGACGCTTCGTTTCATTTCCCAGGTCCCGTCATTTCATCTTCCCCGCCTCTTCATCATTTTTGACTTTCTGCTCGACGTCGAAACGTTTGATCTTCTCTGTGAACTGTAACTGTCGATCCTGAAGCATTATCATAGCCCTGACATCTTCATGCCATGTGTTCTGTGCTTTTCTACATGTTCTGTAACGGCCCGCTGTGAATCATGAAAAAAAATAGTATGTCACGATATCACGACATTTTCTATCTACAGCTTTGTTCTTCCACCTGTATCGCGAAAACAAGACATGTCGCGATATCACGACATTTTTATACCCACAGCTTTGTTCATCCTCAAGCACCGCGAAAATGAGACATGTCACGATATCATGACATTTTTCTATTTCGGGCCGTGTAGATGCAACCTGTCACGAAATCGCATCATTTTTCTCTTTCGGGCTGTCTAGATGCAACCTGTCGTGAAATCACGATGTTTTTCTCTTTCGGGCTATCTTGCTGCGCTTAACAGCGAAAACATGACATGTCGCGAAATCGTGACACTTTTCATTCTGCACCATCTCACTACTTTCTGTCATGAAATCGTGACATATTTCCCTTGCTTAGCTTATCAGTCATTGTGAATCGCGAAAATGAGACATGTCGCGATTTCACGACATCTTTCTATCTTTACCTCCTTTACCGTCGATAGATCGCGAAAACGCAACCTGTCGCGATTTCGCGACACTTTCTTTCATTTGTTCCTTCCTCACTTTCCTGCCATGAAAACCTGACATGTCGCGATATCGCGACATTTTTTTATCTGTCTTTCTCTCTCCTCTATGAACCGCGATTTCATGACATGTCACGATATCGTGACATTTTTCACTTTGTCTTTCTCTCTCCTCTATGAACCACGATTTCATGACATGTCACGATATCACGACATTTTTCGGTCAACACTTCTTCCTGCTTGCTTTGACCGCGATTTCATGACATGTCGCGATATCGTGACATTTTGAGTCTTCAACTTGGTTCTTTGTCTTGCACCATGATTTCACGACATGTCACGATATCGCGACATTTTCTCTTCATGATGCATTCTGCTGCTTTTAGCCGTGAAAACGCAACATGTCGTGATATCGCGACACTTTTCTTTTTGTTGTACTTTTGTTATTTTGAACCACAAAAATGAGACATTTTCATTTTTTGGCCGCGACGGAGCAACATGTCGCGATATCGCGACAAATTTTATTTTTGGCCGCGACGTAGCAACATGTCGCGATATCACGACAACTTTTCATTTTCGGCCGCGACAGAGCAACATGTCGCGATATCGCGACAAATTTTCATTTTTGGCTTTTCTTTGCTCTTTTAAGATCTGAGCCACTGCAATATTCTTGGAAAGTGTGGAAAAAATGTGGGTCCCCAATTTTGGGGTGTGTTGTGGAGCAACCACAACAAGTACCTATGATACTTAAAATTATAAATTATACATGATATTTTCCAAGCAAAGATAATATAGGTACACTACATATTTCATATAATAAAAGTATTATAAGGGTTAATTTATTGTCGAAAGGTTGACGACTCCACTATGCTAGGGATGAATAGATGATATAAAATCAATTTTAATTAATGTTTTCCCATGGTAGCATAATCATCGAGGCTTGAAACTTTCAATAGAAGAAGAGGTATTAAACTGGAATGAAATTCCCATAGATATCAATATGCCCATATGTATAAGGTTCCACTATCGATGACTGATCTTGTATTTTCCTCAAGGTATTGCTTAGACTACAATCTAATTGGTTACAGGAAACTGGAATCGTCATCATCCGATATATAGCAATGGAATAGTCTCTGATTATCATATTGATTCAAGGTCTTTAACATCACTGGTAGGGAAGTTTGGTGAACACAAGATAGAGCAAAGGTAATTCTTCTAGTTCATTTTGTATTAGATCCAATAGCATCACAGATGTTTATCAATGATATAACAAAACTTAGACATAGATGGATGATTAAGCAGACTTAGTTTGAACGACCTCAAAGCTATATAT
>JAQPPZ010006796.1:0-10366 GCA_028583015.1 Wollemia nobilis
TTGTTGGCATTTTTGCCACATTGTTTTTGTTGTCGAGGTTCAAGCAAAAGAATGCTAAAATTGAGAAGACACTTAACACATTTTGTGAAAAACGCAAGGTGTCGCGTTTTCGCGACTTGTCGCGATTTCGCGACATGTCGCAAAATCATGACCCGTCACGTTTTCGCGGCGTCCGTAACACACAAACGCTAAGTTCAAAAGTTGTCGCGAAATCGCGACCGTCGCGTTTTCGCGGGGTCCGAACCAAAAAGGTGAAAGCATGGAAATTTGTCGCGATATCGCGACACGTCGCGATATCACGACCTGTCACAGTTTCACGATGCCAAATGCGAAAAAGGGCTAAGTCAAGGAAGTGTCGCGATATCGCGACACGTCGCATTTTTGTGACCTATCGCGTTATCGTGGTCAATGCAGTCAACGACAGCAAGGGGGTAAGGTTGTCGCGATATCGCGACGTGTTGGAGTTTCACGGTCAACATGGTCAACGGAAGCGCTAAAATGAAGTTGTCGCGATATCGCGACATGTCGCAAAATCGTGACATAAGGCAGCAATGGAGCAGTGTGATGAAAAACGTCGCGATATCGCGACAGTAAAGCAAGCAAGGAGAAAATGGTACGAAACGTCGCGATATCGTGACATGTCGCGTTATCACGGCAAAGTTGAAAGAAAGGCATAAGGCATGAAAGACGTCGCGATTTCATGACATTTTTGAGGATGAGGCCAAGCAAGAAGAAGACGTCGCGATATCGCGACAGGAAGCGGCAATGATGAAGAAGGCAAGAAAATGTCGCGATTTCGTGACACATTGGGGCGGAAGGACCAAGTGCAGGGAATTGTCGCGAAATCGTGCCTTGTCGCATTTTCGCGGTTCGAAGCAGCCAAAGGACAACATGGGTAAAGAATGTCACGATTTCGCGACAGGTCATAGTTTCACTGAAACAGAGCAAGGAAAGAGCAGAATAGTACGGAACGTCACGATTTCGCGACGCATCATGTTTTCGTGAGCTAAGGTGGCGAAGGAAACCAAGGAGCCGAATATGTCACGATTTCGTGACATGGTTGATTTTCGCGATCCGAAAGTGGCAAAAGTGTACGGAGCAAAAAATGTCACGATTTCGTGACATGTCGCGTTTTCGCGACCTGTCACAGTTTCACGCCAGAAAGCAGTTCAACGGCCTGATGAAGCATTGCGAGTTCCAACGATTAAAAGCACTCCAAAATTTAATGTTTTGTTGCTTTCCAATGTGTGCAAGATAGAAGAACGTGCTCAGGCCTGTAGTTTTTGATGCCGCCAGAATTAAAGACGCCTCCAATATTCAAAGCGCCTGTTCGTGATCTCTTATAGCTTTCAACTTCCCTTGATAACGGCCATTTAACGAAGAGATATGGGCCCTCGTTTCTGTTTCATTCTCAGTTGTAATTCATTAAAAGCAGGGATTGTCATCTCTCCAAGGCAGATTAAGGGGATTGTTTCTTCAAGATCTGTTTCATATATTAAATGTTGTAATATGAAAGGAAGAGGACGGACCTCTATAAATACCAATGTAAAACTCAAGCAAAGGGAGGAGGATCTTGTTGCAGAAATTGAAATCGAAATCCTAGATGCAATTGCTTCCATTCTTAGTGTCTTCTAGAATTGGTGATCTAAATGGTTGTGCATGTTTGGCTTTCTGTGTTTTTGACTTCTGTGTAGTCCAGTGCAATAACAGTTGAATTCTGCTATGTTGAATTAGGCTGTATTAGCATTTGAATGTTTGAAGTTTATTTGGAAGCGAACTCATGACTAATGCGTGATCTAATTTCTGTTTATGTGCTCTAAGAGTCAGTTGCTGCTGGGCTTTAGGATCTAGCTGTAGTTTTTGCTATCTGAGATTGTTCTCCCCATTAACGATCGGCTTCGGCCATATTTACATCTCTTTCCGTTATTTCCCATTTCTTTCCGCATTTTCCCATTTCTTTCCTGCATCTCTAGTCTTGAAACCAGTTTAGATTAGTAAGGGAACCAGCCCTCTCTGGAGATTGGTCTGGGAGACATTTCTTTCTCCCAGCCTTTCAATGTTGGCCGGGTCTAGGGTGCATTTGACGTAAAATCCTTTCCTGTGGCAGATTCGTGACCAACAGTTTTTGGCACGCCCGGTGGGACAGACTGTTTCTGTCTCAAAAGATCCATAATCGGTGAGACTGATTGTTTCATTGTTTAACACCCGGAGGTATCAAGATTTTGATGAGCTGTCTTGACCTCATAGCGGAGATTTGTAAGTTCATCTGGCGACTCTGCTGAGCTGAAGATCCGAATTTCTTGATCGTAGATGCCTTTTAAAGCTAAAAGAAGATACCCCGAAGGAATCAAGGTTTGGTGAGCAGCCTTGACCTTACAAGCGGAGGAAAGAATGTTCACTTGGCGACTCTGACTTGGCGACAACCGTGATCTCGTAGACCACTGCTATAATGGCGAGGGTATGTCCTAGATGGGATGATCCTGGCCCTCTGAATCTCCAAATTTGGCACGAGATTCCCAAAAGTGCCCTGAAAGCCCTAACAAAATACAATGGCACCCAGGGAATGGCCCGAGAGCATATTGACGATGTTGCTGCTTTAGCGACCCTCCATGATATAATTCACGAAGATGTTATGATCAGACTTCTGGTCTCATCTCTGGAAGGAAGGGCGTTGCAGTGGTACAGATTGCTCGGGTGTAAAAGTATCTGCTCATGGGATGATTTAGCGGGAGCGCTCATTACAACATTTGATGGCTCTCAGGATCCCTACCAGCTTTTGATGCATCTCTCCACCATCACGAGAATACCTCAGGAGAGCATCACAGATTTCAACGTCCGATTCTATAGAACTTGGAAGAGAATTCTAGGGGAGATCCAACCATCACCCGCCCAAGCCCACCTCTTCTATGTTCGAGCTTTCCATCCGGACATAAGCCTCCTCTTGCTGCAATCAGGTGAACGTAGATTCCCTCAAATCTTTGAGGAAGCATTACAAGCGGAGCACCTTCTGCTCCTATCAAGAAAATTACCGTGGGGAGAAACTCCATTACTTTCTCCGGTAGTTCCTGCTCCTGTCTATCCCGCGCAGTATTCATCATGGCCGATCCCTCATACTATGCAGAGACCTGAAATGCAGTTGTGTGGAACTCAAGAGGCAGGTTTCGTCCAAGGCCAACGATGGGCATATGCAAGCACTGTCCCAGCAATAGATAATATGGTTGCTTGCACTTTCTATCAGGAGATGGGCCAAGGAGAGGAACAGATTCAAGTTCCAGAACCTGAGCACAAAGAGGGCACAATTTTGCACAACATGCAAGTATTCAGCCAGAACCCGTTAAGCATGCCTCACCAAAAGGTTGAACCTGAGGAGATCCTGGAAGCAGATTTCTCATCGGAAGAGCCCTGTGATCACATCAAGGGGTTGGAGGAGCCTGTACTCAGTCCACAGCCAGTGAAGTCTTCAAAGTGGTGGTATTGGTTCCAGCCACTACAACCGATACCTGAAGAAAGCCCCCATGTGGCAAACCTCTTTGCCACATTATTCATCAATAGCACGGGTACTAGTAAGAATGATAACCTGCCGCATTGCACTCTGTTTGCACCATGGAGAACTTCAGGAAGAGGCCAACCGAACTTCAAAGATCGACTGAAGTATGATCAGATCTGGTCTGGACATTGCAGGTTCACCGGATAGACACCCGAAGCTGGGTTTGTGGTGGCGGCATGCCAATCATGTCGCAAAATTTTGTAAATATTGTACATAGCAAAAAAAAACAAAAAGACAAAAAAAGGAAGAAAAAATAGACAAAAAAAAAAAAATTGTTTTTACTTCGGCTCTTTTTGCATGCGAGCCTGCAGGTACGTTTATTTCTTTTCCTTTTTCTTTTCCTTCCCAGCAGCTAGTGGCTTTTCCTCTACTTCTTCTTTCCACTTCCTTCCTTCATTCCCATCCTCTCCTATTCCTTCTTCTTCTGCAATTACTCAAGCCACTACTGTTGTTTCTACTCCCCTCTCTAATGTTCCCGTTTCTTCTTTCCCTTTCTTCTAACTCTCTGTCTTCTGAATACTTTTCTACACTTCCTACCACCACCTCCATTCCCTCCACTTCCATTTCATTTCACAGTAGTTGGTAGCACAGTGGCATTCTGTTGTTGTATCTACCATTTCCATTCCTCCATCTTCCGCCATTCCATCATTCCCCATCCCCGTTCCATGGCCTGCGCATCCGCAGGGCATCATTCCCTTCATTTCTATTTTTGTAGTTCAGGTGCCTCTCACTACTGCCATGGAGATCCTTTCACAGCACCTGGTGATTACCCAGCTCATCCGAGCTAGGCTAAGTGCAGTAGTTCTAAAGAAATAAAGGAAGTTCTGCTATTCACACATTTCTGTTGACGATCCTATTTTTCAGTGCTGAGTACCAGCAAGAGTTTGTTGCAGCAATCTATAGAGATGTCCAGCATCACTCAACATTTACTTCTTCTGTTCCGCCAGTTTTTTGACTCTGTTGCCCAATGGATAAAGGCCTGAGATTCGTGCATACAACAGAACTGTATACCCCGCGAGCCGCCAAGAATGTTGGCATTTTTGCCACATTGTTTTTGTTGTCGAGGTTCAAGCAAAAGAATGCTAAAATTGAGAAGACACTTAACACATTTTGTGAAAAACGCAAGGTGTCGCGTTTTCGTGACTTGTCGCGATTTCGCGACATGTCGCGAAATCGCGACCCGTCGCGTTTTCGCGGCGTCCGTAACACACAAACGCTAAGTTCAAAAGTTGTCGCGAAATCGTGACCGTCGCGTTTTCGTGGGGTCTGAACCAAAAAGGTGAAAGCATGGAAATTTGTCGCGATATCGCGACCTGTCACAGTTTCGCGATGCCAAATGCGAAAAAGGGCTAAGTCAAGGAAGTGTCGCGATATCGCGACACGTCGCATTTTCGTGACCTGTCGCGTTATCGCGGTCAATGCAGTCAACGGCAAAGGGGGTAAGGTTGTCGCGATATCGCGACGTGTTGGAGTTTCACGATCAACATGGTCAATGGAAGCGCTAAAATGAAGTTGTCGCGATATCGCGACATGTCACAAAATCGTGACATAAGGCAACAATGGAGCAGTGTGATGAAAAACGTCGCGATATCGCGACAGTAAAGCAAGCAAGGAGAAAATGGTACGGAGCGTCGCGATATCGCGACATGTCGCGTTATCGCGACAAAGTTGAAAGAAAGGCATAAGGCATGAAAGACGTCACGATTTCGTGACATTTTTGAGGATGAGGCCAAGCAAGAAGAAGACGTCGCGATATCGCGATAGGAAGCGACAATGATGAAGAAGGCAAGAAAATGTCACGATTTCGCGACACATTGGGGCGGAAGGACCAAGTGCAGGGAATTGTCGCGAAATCGTGCCTTGTCGCGTTTTTGCGGTTCGAAGCAGCCAAAGGACAACATGGGTAAAGAATGTCGTGATTTCGCGACAGGTCATAGTTTCGCTGAAACAGAGCAAGGAAAGAGCAGAATAGTATGGAACGTCACGATTTCACGACGCGTCATGTTTTCACGAGCTAAGGTGGCGAAGGAAACCAAGGAGCCGAATATGTCACGATTTCGTGACATGGTTGATTTTCGCGATCCGAAAGTGGCAAAAGTGTACGGAGCAGAAAATGTCATGATTTCGCGACATGTCGCATTTTCGCGACCTGTCACAGTTTCATGCCAGAAAGCAGTTCAACGGCCTGATGAAGCATTGCGAGTTCCAACGATTAAAAGCACTCCAAAATTTAATGTTTTGCTGCTTTCCAATGTGTGCAAGTAATTTATTCATGAAATGAGTTACAATATATAGGCATAAGCCTATATGATAAACTGACAAGTGTCAATATAAACTGACAAGTGTCAAAACAGAGGCATAGTGCACATTACATTAATTCTAACAATCCCCCTTAATGTGCACTATCTTAACTAAAGAAAAAAACAAGTCAACATTAGGTAACATTCCCCCTTAATGTTGACTTCTCTAAAAGCAACCTATCATCCTCCTTTATTGCTGATTTGGTCTAGGCTCGTGCTCTTTGCGCTTGGCTCTCCAACTGTGAATAATGCTAGATTCACTGTGTATACATCTCGGTATATTGCCTCAGAGTTAGCCACTTCCACGGGTCTGTTGCCACTTGGTCAGCCGTATAAGTGCCTCAGGTTCATCATTGGTGCCTCAGGGTCAGCCATATCTAGGTCTGTTGCCTCTGCAAGTCATCCTCAAAGGATGTTGCCTCTTGTAGGTCACTGACTAGATCCACCATAAATATGAAATCCCTCCTTATGGTGAACTCAATCTAGAAGGTGTCGGTCTCTGCCAAAAATGCAACTTAATACAAAGGAAAAACGAGCCATATAAGAGTGTCGGTATTTGTCGAAAATGCACTCACTACAATAAATTGAGCCATAGATCCAAATATGGAGGAGGAGAAGAAAGAAGAATAGAAGAGAATCTTTTGAAGTGTCTTCGTCTGTAGTCTTCAGAAGTAGATCCGAAAAAAACCTTGAATAGAATCTAGGGTGTCTGTCTATAGTCCCTAGTATAAGTGTCCTTATGGTGACCATGTCATCCCATCGAAATGCATGGGTAACCAGCCGTTGCATTTTCCAAGTGTATAGAAAATGTCACTAGGTACAAGGATCACATATAAAATTACCTTGGGAGTGTCGGGTACAACCGAGAGTGCACTCCAAGGTATAAAACTTTGAGGCTAAAAAACTCAAATGAAATAGCCTCAAAATTACAATATGACACCACCATTGTGTCCATCACGGAAAAATGTTTCCAACGACTATAAATACCCCTATATTCCATTATCAAAGGGGCCTTCATCATAATGAAAAACAACATGCCTCTCCAAGACAGCAACTAAAAACTCGCACTGTGGTGGCATCGCTCTCTTGAAGAATAAAAAATAGATAGTTTTTAGTTTTCCCACGCAGGGGAATTACATGGACCATCTAGGCCTTCCACTTCCATGTGGAAAATAAAAAATGACCAATAAAACCATACCAATGGCCAAAAAAACTTCATCATGATAAATGTTTCCTGGGAAATAACATAGATCATGTGGGCCTTTCCACTTCCACTTTTAAGTGGAAAAAACATTAAAAGATGGCCAATGAGGCCATATAGTCGGCCATTGCTGCCTTCCACATTTAAAAATTCTTTTAAAAAACATTTCCCCATATTAAAAAATATCCCACATCATTTTTCAAAAATCAAAATTTACCCTCTCCATATGGCGCTCTCTACTGTCGACGTGCTACGGTACCCGTCCGCCTCTGCGAGTGCTGCCACCACCTGGCCCGGTAGATCCAATATCATCAACAGATTTTTAACAAACAAACTGGAGTCATTGCACCAAAAATCACAGCATCCATCTTAGTTCCGTCTAGAAATTCTTGATATCCACAGCTATGAACGGGCATTAATCAAAGTGGCACAGCTTATGACTCCAACTCAAGCTCCAGTTAAAAATAAATTAGATCACATATTTTTGGCCTGGCACACGTCTGACTGCACAACACTCATCTCAAACATCATTTCAAATATCATTTCAGCCATCACGTAGAAACTCACCGAGCTAAACCCCACGTGCCAGCTCTCGAAACCATTTTTAATCAGCTGTAGCTTTAGACACATGATGTTGAGAGTCGCTTAGAACACAAAGTATGTTTCTCAGCACATTCAAGGAAAGCGTGACGATGATAGCGATCTGGGCTACGATGGAAATTCCCAGTTGAAAGCATAAACTTCATTGTCGCTGCGTATTTCTGTTTTAGGTACATAAAGCAAAATAATATTGCTCGGTCAAAACATCAAAATATCAAAACATCATTGGGCCCATTATTGAAACTTTAAAATAATATTGCTCGATCAATGGAGGAGACATCATGTGGCAGGGTATGTGGGTGGGCAATTTTAGTGTGGCCATCGAAAAAAAAAAAAATCTCCGCAGCTCATCGCTTTCAGTGCATTCATTGATGATTTTGCCACCCTGGACCTCTTCCTCCATACATCTGATGAAGGCATTGGGGCAGGGCACTGTAAAAATAAATGGGCTGTTGTTGCTACTATGTAACTCCACGAGCCACCTCACCATATGTGTCCAGGCTAGATCCATTTCATCTTCACTTGTGCACACAACAAGCTTCAAAAAATCACTTCAATATAGGGCCAAACACTACATCAGGTAGCAGTTTTAGACTTCGGAGAACTCACTTCTACCTCCACGCAGAAGACACGATCACAGCAATAAACTCCACTTTATCTTCAGTTTGTCAAAAATATCAATCTCTGTGTGCAAGTCCTCAATACTTGCACAATAACAAGCTCCATGATCACACTTCCACATGAAGAAAATTCATCCACAAATGAATAGTGGAATTAATGTCCTCCAACTGCATAAGAAACTGCTTCCACAAAGGGCGGCAACAGTACTAGCCATATTATTCCACTGAAACTTCTTCCATAAATGCGGCGTCTTATCGCTCTGGGTGCCCCAACTGTAACTTCGACTGGAGAAGTTGTTTGACAATGCATAGTTCCAATGGTGCCAATAGTCTGCCGATGTCATGCAATGCCACCTCTCCACCTCGCCAAGGAATCAGTCGATAATAAACTGAAATAAACTTGCACGATCTCCACTATTTGTGCCTGTAGTGGTAGATATTTGCTCGGGCCCGGATCAATAGGAAACCTTGTGCTGGTGCATCAAACAAACAGACACGCACAGTAGTAAATATCTGGCAAATACATGGACGTGGAATACTCAATAAATTTTACTGGACCTCCATGTTGAACTGCCAAGCTTTCTGTGGCATTATTTCAAATAAACATACGCCGTGGATCGACCAAAAACATCTAAAAAATCCTCCATCGCGCGGCATCAACACACCACTCCGTAGCAAATAAACCAATCTTTGGGGCCGAAATCAGAGATTACATAGAAACCATTAATGTACCAGTAAATCCACCGTAATTTTTTTTTTTTAGTCCATCCTCATAATCTTCTTCGGCGGCAGCATTGAAAAATTAAAAATGTGATGTCAACCAAAAAAACAATACCAACAGGGTTCCTCCATTGGAGGCGGCCTCGGGGGTCCTCACCTCAATAGGGGTGTCATTGTTCTTCTCTTTCCCATATATTGACGGAGAAATGGTGGCGACAGGCAGCCATCGCTTCTACTGCAGGCTCATCATCTTCACAAAATCCCTATCAAAAAACCCTGAATGACTACGATTTCACCACTACGCACCATGGGGTGCTCGCCCCTTCAGCTCCTCACTCCGCAGATCCAGATCCAGGTCGATCTCCGCTCGAACGATGCCCTGCGGCAGGTGGGGGTGCTCCTGCAGGCCCTGCAGCATTCGACCATGGGCAAGGACATCTCCGCCGTCTTGAAATGCTCATGCAACGAGATCATCGCCTCCCCGACCTCGATGGCAATTTGTAAAACAATGGCTGTTACAACTCCTCGCTCGAGATTTTTCTAAAGCGCTCCCATGGTCTGCGTCCAGTGGTTCGATTTTAAAAAAATAGTCAAAAACTCGCCGCTGCTCACTCCGGTATGTTTTTGGTCCTGCGCACTCTAGAACTGTGTTGTACCATAAAAAATCATTACAGACGTCATGATATGGTTTATGCAGTGACTGCCATCTGAAAAAACTTCAAAAAAAAAAAAAAACAATAATCTGTTTCTCTTTATGAAATCATGATCACTGCCATGCTGCATCATTTTATAGAATTTATTGAAACTCGCCACTATGGCATAAATCACGTCTCTGGTTCTATGTCTGTAGTGTGGTGGTGTCATGGATCAAAGTTCCATCTAAAAGTGCTCCTTCAGGCTCTGTAGATCGAAATAAAATAAAAAATTAGTGTGATTAGGGACACTACGTTGGCAACACCACCTTCATGGTCATCATTGAGAGCTACGACATGACCCTTTTTGGAAATTTGTTGACGTTGAATCAGGAAATCTACGAAGGGATACATATGGGAAAAATGGATCTAAAAAAAAAAATTTGGGGCAGCCATTAATTTTCAAAAATCTAGTTTCTGATTCATCCATCAAGGATGAAGAGCATACTCCCTATTTTGAAAAAAAAGGGGGGAAAAATGAGGGGGGGATTTCCATGAGGGAAATCCCCCTCAAGCTCACAAGGCTAGAGAACGCCTGGAGCTCTGATACCAAATGTTAGGAGGGAAACTGATGGGATAATTTATTCATGAAATGAGTTACAATATATAGGCATAAGCCTATATGATAAATTGACAAGTGTCAATATAAAATGACAAGTGTCAAAACAGAGGCATAGTGCACATTA
>JAQPPZ010006797.1:0-107226 GCA_028583015.1 Wollemia nobilis
CATCAAATATTAAAAAAATTTAATCATCTCAAGTACACAAAATTAATTTGTTATTATGTACCATCAGTAGTTTTTATTTGTTATTACGTACCATAAATAATTTTTAGTCTTCTTTCCTCTTGTATTGACAAGATTAATGAGATATGGTAGACCCACTTGACCTCCTATGCTTGGATTGCTCATTTGAACTGTATTTACCATTTTAATATTGAACCTAAGATCACCTTTTTTATCTTGTCTCTTATTTATCAAGGTCTTCGTATGGGAGAGAGGCTCAATATGGTTGGTCTTCCTAATCCTAAGTGTTCTTCTTATGGTCATTTTGAAACACTTAAGCATCTATTTTGGTTCTATCCTTGTGCTTAGTCTTGCTAGGCTTGGATTCACTCATTGTTTAAACCTTTTCATTGTAAGATATTTAGATGACAAATATTTTTTTTGTCATAATAGTTGGTGGCCTACTTATATTGGTTGCTCTATAGAATTTATTTTGTGTGATCATTTTGTTTTAACTATAGAAATCTAAGAATGGTACTATATAAATGGATATTTAATTTCCTTTCAATTTTCTACAAATAAAAAAATTGCAGTGCTTTTTTTGTTATCTCTCGAGATCCATTCATAGGCTTTCAAGGTGGTGCATGAATTGGTGCATTTTGTGAATATTATTGTGTATTGGCATGAGGAACTATGCACTATCAATCATGTTTTATCTAACCTCCCTCTACCTCAATGTCCCTCAATTTATCTAAGGCATCTATATAGTAGATTGAGGGAGTGACGTTCTTTGGCCTTAGGTTATTCTGCTAGTTCTTATAGTAGGGTGTGGTCTACTCCTAGTTATCATAGTAGGCATCATTTGTCATGACCCTCCCTTGGAAGACTTATTCGTTTGGATGAACTTATGTGTTGCTATGTGTTTTATTGGAGGAATGTTTAGATATTTCAAAATTAGCTATGCAAATGAATTTAAATTTTTTATGTGTATTTATTATAGGATATTGGATAATCTTATGTTCTAGTTACTAGCAATATAATTTCATGCGAGAATAGGATGCTACTTTTAGAGACAAAATGAAACACCAGATATAACTAACTACGAATGAATAAACCAAGTAACACCAAATTTTTTACAATGGAATAGATCTGATATTATTATTTTTGGGGGATCTTAGTACAATCAAATGTGACCCCAAATAAAGGGTTTTACATAGTTTATTTAGATAGAATGAATAAAATAATGATAGGGTTCTTTGGAAACCCTAGCTAGTAATGCTTGTGGTGTTTGTAAAACTTGGTATTGCTCCCCAACAGAGTTGAGTGGGCTTCAGATATCCATTGATCCAGGCCACTCCAGCTTAAATAGTTGTCCAATACTGATAAATATCTAGATCTACACACAAAAGATGAAAGAAGAGAGTTAGTAATAACTGAGAGGGCTCCACTACGTGAGACCCTCAAAAATCATTAAAACCCTAACTATCATATAACACTATTGTAAACAAATAAATAGATATTGAAATTAACAAAATAGAAAATGATTTACCATGCTTCTTACTGGTTTTCTGTAGATGAATGGATCCATTCTAGGTTTACGATGAAGATGTGCCCTAAAAACACCTAAGGATCTTTCTTGTATTTAGAATGAGACTTTGAAACACAACAAGGCTCTCAAGAAGAGCAATAGGCCACCTGGGAATGCAGTCGAGAGTAGTGGGATGCTCAGGGAGAGCAGCAGGGCACTTGAGGAGAGTGGCAATGTACTCGAGACTATGGCAGAGAGTAGTAGGGCACTCACAGAGAGCAATAGAGATCTTGGGACTATGATGGAGAATAGTAGGGCACTTACAAAGAGCGACCGAGTACTCAAGAGGTTAAATAAGATCTTCAGTAGTAGATCTAATGATGGTAAAGGAGGTGACAATGGTGATGATAGGTGAGGGTATCAAGGATATGGTAGATGAAGTGGGGCTAGGTTACAAATGCTAGATTGTAATCTTAGGGAATCAGGCCAAAATCAAGAAATCAAGAACTTAGGAAAATCAAATACTTAGAAAATCAAGCGTTGAGCCATCAAAATGGTTCCTATTTATAATCCCACCTAGGGAATCCTACGATTTCAACAAAACTAATCATGTGGCCGATATTAAAGCATATCTAAGGGTGGATATTAAATTTAAGGTGTGGTACGGATTGATGTGGATGGGTACCTACGATTAAATGAAATCGTATGCATTTGGGATTAATTTATTTATATAAATATATATAAAATATTATTATTTAAATATATATATATATATATATATATATTATAAATATATATAAATAATAGGCAAAAATGGTAGGAAAGCATGGATGGAGGACAAGTGGCTAGATTTTGGTGTCTACGGATACCTCTTTTTCTACCATGTTGTGTGAAACATAATATGGTGCAAAAATACAAGACACCTAATCGAGATAGGGACAAAAACAACTTCTCTCTCTTGTTGGATTGTGGAAATAAAATTACGGATAAAAAGAATAAATAATTTCTAAGTTATTACATAGCTTACCCCCTCAATTGGTGAATGAGTTGCGGATGAATCTCACGATCCAATTGAAAAATAATGAATGGAAGAAATATTGTGCAAAAAAAAGTAAATGGAAATGATGAAATGTGCGACCGTTTTTATCACAATGGTGGAAGGGTTTTGGTGAAATGGGAAATATGAATGCATCTATTTTTGTCCCAACATATGAAGGTTTTTGGGAGAAATGATGATGATGATTACATATATTTTTGCCCCAATAAATGAAGGGTTTTGTGCCGAATGTAGATGTCATGATCATGTATGATGTATCCCATTGCAGGAAAATCATAATCAAATTTTAGTTGCCCCAAATTTGGGGTGATTCCATGATTTGGAATAAATTTTGTCATTTGGCCTCATTGATATGCAATATGAAGATGCAAGAGTAAAATAAAGAAGTCAACCTCAGAGAGCATGCTAGTGAATGTAAGTTAATTCCTCTCAAATAGAACCAATCACCCTAGCTAGATCTAGTCACTATGATATCTGTCAAGGAAATTGAGAATGATGTGATTTGATTTTATCCATGTTTTAAGCCCCATAAACTAGGCCATCAATGATAGCTTTTTAGCAATATTCATATTTGTCAAAGGTTCACTTGAAATGTGAGGAACCAAATTTGATTGTGTTTTTGGACTAAAAGATATAGAATGTTGATGATGACCAAGTATTCTTATGGTAGTTCATTCATCTTACTGAATTACATGGACGTGAATCGCTGCAATCACCAAGTATATAGAACAAACCACTATATACAAGATTCACTTGAAATTTAGTACATATCGGAAGAAATGGATGATGGATGCTGATTTTGGTGACTTTTGAAGTTTTGAGAATGAAATGTGAAAATTTTGTGAAAAATGAAATGGATTGGAGAAGATTGAATATCATATTGGTTAATTTGATGCCTTTTTTGGACATAAAACTTAATTTTTGGTACAAATCAACTTATATTTTCACAAAAATTGGTGGAATGATGGGAATTATGATGTATATGATGAAGACAAACATTTTGTAAAACTTTAGACTAGATTGATATATTTTGTAAGTGGAACTGTGTTTTTTATGAATTGTGGTTGTAAATGAAAATTATGCATCCAAACTTATTTCTAATTTTACAAATACTGATTTTTATGATGGAATTGATATGTGGGTGAAATTTGGTGAGATTTGGAGGAGGTAAGATACTATTTTGATCGATTTTACCATTTTTGATTTAAGTGAGAAATGCCCACATGCGTTTCTGAGGTGCAGGAAACATTCACGCATGATTTACCATCCTAGAAAGTTCCTAGGTGCACTTAAGCTTGCCTGAAACACCCTCGAGTGCTTCAATGCACCTGCAAAAGCTATAAATAGCCTACAAAATGGAAAATGGATCTCATTTGTGCATTTGTAAGTTTGAGAAATTGCATAAGGGGTGGAGTCAATTGAGGAGGGAAGTGAGGTAGTAAAATTTTGTGTGGAAGCTAATGTGGTAGAAGGAATGAGTACGAAAAATGAAGCAGAGGCAAGATCTACCAAGGTAATGAATTTTGAATCTTTTATGCATTGTGCAATATATATATTTAATGCTCATGAAATGTTTTTATTACTGTAGTTGCAGATTTTGGAGTGACGATATCAATTTTATCCTCTCATTCTTGGGATGAGAAAATTATTGTCAAATATAGAGTGGTAAGTGTTGGAGTTTATGGGGATAGATGGTGCAACTCGACTAGATGTGGTGAGGGTAGACAAGGGATATCTTTCAGATTTGGTTGAAATATGGTATGCAGATAGAGGGACCTTCCAATTGCCTATCGTGGAGGTGACAATTACCCTTGAGGATGTGTATCATATTATCAAGGTTCCATTGGAGGGGTGAAGGTGGAGGTAGGCTATGAGAAGAAGAAATAGATGAGCAAGATGTTTGGGGATATATAGGAGGAGGTGAAGGTGGAGATTTGAGGGATTCCATACTTTTCCATGTATGTGGAAAAGAAATTGAAGCCCCTTTCAGCCTTGGTGATGTTTGTGTTTGTGAACATAGTGATCCCCAATAGTACAAGTTGTACGTTCCCATGGAACCTATTGGGATTGATGACTGACTTGTTGACTACACCTGAATAATATGCATGGGCTCCCACTTTATTGGAGTAGGTGTACCGAGAGTTATATGAAGTGACATGATGGAAGAGGAACGACTTAGGATGTATCTTCTTTTTCAATATTGGGAATGGGAGCATTTCAAAGTGGTAAAACTAGAGGGCCTACCTTGCAAGGAGTGGTATGGGGTGCATCTCTATTCTAGGATATGGGCGGTGGTAGAGGAGGTACAATTGAGTCATCCAATGCAATCAAGCCAGTGGTATCGGGACATGTGGGATGGACTAAAATTTACCCATGCGATTTGGAGGTCTTGGTGGGGGACCACGTAGACTGAGGATATGGATCAATTGTATTAGGTGAGGCAGGCAAGGTGGATAGTTGGGAGGAAGTGGAGTACTTCCAATTCTCGTGGGTGTTGTGGTAATTTGGATTTTCATAGGATGTATCAGATGAGCCGATGCTTTATATGAGGTACCGAGAGGAGTTGGGGCTTCCATGTGTGAAGCTATAAAGGGATGTTATTGAGGATTATGAGGAACTAGAGGTTCCAGACATGGATGTTATGGGGATGACCCTCATGTATGATGCATGGTTTGGTTCCCAACTAGTATGGGTACCTAGGGTGTTTGCTGGTGGTGAGGATGATGATGAGGAGTCTGATGGGACTTCAAAGCGACTAAGACACCTTCAAGCTAGTAGTTGAAGGAAGAAGTCAAGGGGTGTGATGTAGAAGACTCCTATATTTTGTAAAGGGGGGTATAAGGAGGATGATGATGATATGGGAGAGATATTGGAGGTGGCAAGACCATAGGTTGAGATGGACCAGTTATGATCAGAGTGGAAGGCATTGGTGTAGTATCATGATGAGGCTATAGAATAGCTACTGGTAGATATTAGTGCGCAGGATGTAACTATAACTCAGATTTAGGAAAATCAAATGATAGGAGGAGTTGGTGGAGAGGATCATGAGGATCTAGGTAGAGTTCTATGTATGGAAAACCATATCATGTTGCCAGATCCTCCATATTTTTTTGCAATGTAGTCAACTATGTTGTATGAGTCTAGATAGAGCTCTAGGTCTAGGGCTCCTAGTAAGTCACAGGGGTCCATTCAAAGACATTAGATAGTGCTGAGACACACTTTTTGTATATGATCCTGGGTCTCTGGTATATGTAGCCTTCAAACACTTTTGTACATGTGATATTTATACACACATATATATACAATGCTTTTGCCTTTTGTGTTATATGTATTTTTGTGGATGCTTTGTGTTGAATGCTTTTATGAAATGCATGTTCTCTATTGATGATAAATGCATATGTTATGTTATGGATGATTAATGCAAGGTGGCATGTATGTATGAATAATGCAAGGTGAAATTCTAAATATTATTTATGGTTAAGATCTTTTTTTTAGCCATGTTTATCAATGTTGTTTAATAAGGGGCACCAAACTTGGTGGAATGTGGTGAATGACTCATTAAGAAGACATGGAAGAAGATATGGATGTTGATATGGAAAACTTGATTATTTTTCAGAAACTCAAACATTCTAGTGTATCAAACAAACTCCCCAACACTACTTAATCCCTCTAGGACCAAATGTGCATGCAGTGGATTCATTTACCAAATCAAGAGTATGGTAATGAATCGTGATCAAGAACCAATGTGTGTACAAGTGAGTTCGTTAACTCATCTTGAGTAAATTGGTAAACCTGTTATGGTTGAAACCAAAAAGCTAGTTTTTCCATATGAGCAGTCAAATATATCTTTAAAAGAGACGTGTTGCCACGCATGAGCGTACTCCACTACTAGTCAATCATGTATAGCTCCGGGTGGAGGCTAACTCAATTGTCCACGATTTGTGTTTTTGATCTCTTGAATTTTGGGGATGACTACCTAACCGTCTAACTAGAAATATAGTATGATACTTACAACCCAATGATCAATGGTGTGTGATGTAAAATATTTAGAGCTTTTGGGAATCATATTCTCAACCTAAGTATGATGAGAATTGTACCCTATCCTTACTACTCTATATTTTGAATTTAAATCAACTGTGATAGTGGTGCAAAACATTGTTCTTATGGACTATATTGCACGATGGGACAATCAAGGATGACCCTTTTCACTTCAAGGTTCATACCAAGTATGGTGTTATCCCTATTTAACACAAGATATTTTTAAGATATGAATTTGTGTTTGGTTCAAGAATGTTTTGGAGTCAATTCACAAAACTCATTATTTTCTTAGTGTATACGTGTAATTGTCCTAAAAGAACTCGACATGTATTTTGGAGGTTGATTAAAACAATAGGAGTGGTTGAGTGACTGAAAAAACCTAGGACTGTTAAGACAATTTGGTTTGTGTGAATGACAATATGGCTTGATGTAATTGTGTGGATGATTTTGTGAGGGTACCCCTGATTAAGGCAACATGACTTTATTGGACCAATTCAAGATCTTTAATTTAATAAATTATCCCTAATATGAAATGTGAATGAAATGAGAATGCAATGTACAATATGCAATTTTGTAAAATGCTATATGAAATTTTGATGGATGAAATATTTTGTGGTGTGTAATGCGAATGTATGTAAATGTTTTATGTATTATCCATGTATATACATACATGTATATAAATTAAATCATGCATAAAATTCTCTCAAGTGTATAACATTAAGGGTGGTAGGTTCTTTCTCTTCCTCTAGACTAGAAATCCTATAAGTACCATTACCCACTCTTTGTGTAATAATATACGGACCTAACCAATTAGCTGTAAATTTATCATGAAGATGTGATGATACATTGGCATTTTTTATGGTTCTCTTTAAGGACAAGATCTCCTACTTGGAATTCACATAGATGGACTTTGGAATTGTAAGAACACTTTAAGTGGTATTGATATACTTGTAAGTTCTCTAAAGCATTGACTCATATTTCATCAATAAGTGTGAGTTGGTCTAGATGTGCTTTTCTAGCGGTGTCATCATCTATGAATTCCTGTAAAGTAAGTCGTAAGAAAGGGATCTCGAGCTCAAGAGGCATGATTTATTTGGATCCATAGACCAATGAAAATGGTTTTGCCCCTGGAGGCATGTGGATGCTTATTCAATAAGCCCATAATGCCAAAGGAATTTGTGTGTGCAAATATCTTTGATTCTCTAATAAGTTTCTTGAGAATAGAAACTAAGGTCTTGTTGGAAGTTTTAGCTTATCCATTTGCTTGTGAGTAATAAGGAGTTAAGAAACTATGTTGAATGTTATATTTCTTGCAAAGTGCTTGAACATACTTATTCTTGAAAGACTTATCATTATTTGAAATGATTTTTGATGGGATACCAAAATGACAAATGATATGGTGAAGTATAAACTCCACAATTCTAGGTCCTATCATTCTAGTTAGAGGAATTGCCTCAACCCAGTTTGTGAAGTATTTAATGGTTGTGATGATGAATGTATGTTGTCCTGAATAAGGAGGTGAGATTTTTCCAATTATATCTAGACCCCATTGCAAAAAGAGCCAAAGGTTTTTTATAGGTTGTAAATCTTGTGATTGTATATGAGTTAAATTAGCATGTTCTTGGCACTTTTTGTAATGTTTGACATAGGTGCAACAATCATGTTCCATTGTGGGCCAATAATAACCCATTCATAAAATACACTTTGCAATGTACATTCCACTAAAATTCCCATCATAAGTACCATCATGGGCTTTTGATATGGCTATTTGAGCCTCACTAGCCTCGAGACAATGAAGGGGAACTCCATCATAACCATGTTTATACAAAACATACCCCAAAAGAACAAAATGGGCTACCTTTTTCTTGAAAGTGCATTTGGTAGTTTGATACATGTCATATGGGAGTGTTCCAAATTCTAGAAAGGCTACTATCTATCTTGATAAAGGCTCATATGAATTCGATTGGATAAACCAAACATCCTTTTCATATTTAAAATCAACACGGGAAATTGCAAATTTAGAGATTGTTGAAATGATAAGAGGTTGTACATCTCCAAAGGAGTATTTTGGAATCAATAATCCAAGGTAGGCAATTGCATTTGCAAATCTATTAGTTGAACATGACAAGTTATTTATTTCATACCAATCAAACTTAGAGAGAAATTTCATTGCTACTTCGTGATAAAGCTTAATGGTAGGTTATTTACATTGGTATTCTTTGTTGATTTTTTTGACAAGTTGAGAATCATCGAATATCCTAATATACTTAATTATCATAGCTATAGCTGATTGAATACCTAAGATTAAGTCTTCATAATCTGTAGTGTTGTTTTTGCATTGGAAGTCAAGTTTGAATGACAAGAGGATAGGTACCCCTATGGTGTGTGAAATACAACTTCAACACGTTGACCTTTTGTGCACATAGAGCCATAAAATAATAGTGTGATATCTATGTCTTCCTAAAAAATGACATCTTCTTCTTACTCAGTGACAACCAATACATAATCATCTTGGAGCTCAATAATCAAAGGATGATCACTAGGTAGTGGAGATTCCGCAAGTTGGTTAGCTATTACCTAACCTTTAATTGATTTTTGGCTAATAAATTCCAAGTCAAATTCAATGAGGAGAATTATCCATTTAGCATTGTGGGTATTGTTGTAAGTGCAAGATATCATGTAACACAAAGGATTTTCTCTAGCTATGACGTATATTATGTGGATAAGCATGTAATGTCAAAGTTTCTTAGTGGAAAAAACCATTGCTAAGCACAAATTTTCTACATAAGTGTATTTAGTTTCATAGCTTACCAATGTTCAACTAATGTACTAGATAGCTTTATCTCTATTTTGATCATTCTTTTGTGCAAGAATTTTCCCTAATGCAAAATCCGTTGCTAAGATATAAAGATAAAATGGTATACCCAGATGTGGAGGACATAAAACTGGTGGTGAAGCTAGGTATTGATTAATGCCATCGAACTTATTGACATTCATCTATCCAATAGAATGACACCCCCTTTGTAGTAGGTTATTGAATGACCTACATTTTTTAGGAATTTGTGCAATGAAACAATGAATTGATTGGATATTTTCTTGTAAGCTATGCAATTTCTTTAAATTAGTTGGGGGAGGCATCTCTAGGATAGACTTGACCTTATTAGGGTCCACCTCAATGCCTCTTTTGGATACAATGAATCCTAAAAGTTTGCTTGAGGTAACACCAAAGACACATTTCTTGGGATTCAATCTTACATTATGCTATAGGAGTCGGTCAAAAACTTTCTTCAATACACCAATATGTTCTTGTCAAGTTTTGGATTTAGCCAAGAGATCATCCACATAGTATTCGATAATATTATGCATGTATTCATGGAAAATGTATGTCATGGCATGTTGATAAGTGACACCTATATTTTTGAGGCCAAAATCCACCACCTTGTAACAAAAAATTCTCCAAGTTGTAGTGAATGTTATTTTATGTTGGTCATCAAGATTTATTTGGATTTGGTTGTATCTGAAAAACCATCCATGAGTGAAAGCATTTCATGGCCAGCAGCAGTATCAACAAGAATATCAATATTTGGGAGATGGAAGTCATCCTTAGGCAATTCCTTGTTAAGATCTCAAAAGTTAGTGCATACGTGTATCACCCTGTTAGGCTTATGAACATGGACCATGTTTGAGAGCCATTCAGGATAATTGATAAGAACTATAAAGTTCACATCTAGGAGTTTCTAAAGTTTTGTTTTTACCATGAGGGCTACAGTAGGATGCATTCTCATAAGTTTCTATTTGATCGAATTAGCATTAGGTTGTAAAGTGAGATTGTGGAAACCCAAACTAGGGTCTAGACTAGGCATGTCCTTATAGGACCATGCAAATATACCCTTTTTCCTCTTGAGGAGAGAAATTAATTGATCTTGTTCATCTGGTGATAAGATTTTACCAAGCTTGACAATTTGGGGATTGTCTTTGTTAGAACTAAGATTAAAATCAATGGTATCCTCAATGGACATGTGGAAACCTTCCTCAAGTTGATGGGGCATAGGAATCAAATGAATATCATATAAGATGTCATAAAACTCTTCTATATTATCCTCATCTATATCTTCCTAAAAAAACTTAGGATCCAAAGGTGAAGGTGAAGGTGAAGGTGGAGGGGATGGATGAATGTAGTTGGTAGAAGCCCTTAACAATTCCTCGATCAAGATGAATTCAACGAAGGTTGAACGTGAGGAAATCCAATCCATATCAATAAGGTTTACGTCAATTGGAATTGGCTTAGCCAGATCGTATGGTTTACGAAGTGGGGTAAATAAATCAACATGATTCATGTTGACTTATGGGCAAGGTGTGGTCAAATGGAATGGATGTAAGGAACTTATGAATCGATGCTAGTGGTCTGTTTAACCTAAAAAACAAAACACAATAAGAGTAAATGTATTTTTCTAAATGGTATGTACATGTGCATTGCAAAGTAGTAAAATATTTTTCTTGATTTTGATTTCTAATTTTTTTTTTGGGTAGTGGTAGTGGTAAAAACTACTATTTTTGTATTATGTACATATGTTACAAAGTTGGCTTATGGAATGGCTTAATGAAATGGAGGTGGTTCACTAGTAGGGATGGCTTGATCTTATGGAAGAAGCAAGTGAATTATGGGCTCATGGATGGGGAACATGTTGAGATAAAAATCATATTGTTTGGTATGGGGAATAATGGACTCTGATTCTTCTTCAAACTCATATGAAATTATTGACATAAGTTTGAATTCTTCATAGATTTTATCATCAAAATTATTAGGATGGAGGGAATATTCTCTTGAATTTATATTAAGCCTTTGGAAGACTTATTTAAAAGAAGAGGTGGTGGAAAGTGGGTGGTAACCTAGACCTGAACGGTCATGCACCTCTTTATATGGAACATCAATAGGTTGATGCACTCCCTGTTCATGTAATCCTAGGCCATAGCCTTACCAATTAACAATGTGGAAGTATCGATATAGGAATATCGACATGTTTGGAATGTTGGCCAGTACCAATTATTTGGGTTCCTCTAAGGGAGTTGGACTTAATGAAGATTAAATCCCCCCATATATAAAATTTATGCTATTTGGAGTTGAACCCATGTTATATATTGCTCTTATTACTAAAGGTGGATCATGTGGGTAACTGAAATCCTTAGCACTAGGGATGGTGAGGGGCATGATGGTGACCACGTATTCACCAATACCGGGATTAGTGAGGTGGACCTCAACTTGGGATGACATGGCATGAGTATGGTTGGATGATGTCTCGTGGAATGGTGAAGATGAGGATATCTCACAATTCATCAATTTGACTTGTGAAACATTAGGTGAAGGAGATGGATTGGATTGGGAAGACTACTGAGTGGACGATTATGATGTGGATGGTAACGATGTTGATGATGTGGACTAACTATGACCACATGTGCATGTAGTAAATGATGATGATTATGGGGGTGTGGAAGTTTTATGATGATTGGTGATGGGGAGCTCCTCAATAATGGGATCCTTTGATATAGATTTTGGTGGAATGGTGGATGGCATAGATGATGGTGATAGGAAAATATGTGTGGAAGAAAGCATGGACTCATAAGGATTTGAAATGAAATTTCAACACTTGTATAGCTCAACATATGTCGTTATGAAATGTACTTGTCCCTCATGAACATATTTCAAATATTGATGTAGTATTTAAGGGACACATATCATTTCCCTCATCCAATGTATTCCAAGGAGTACATTGTATGCCATGGAACCTTCCAAGATGTGGAACATGGTGTGCAACATTTTAGCCCCTAATTCAATGGGCAAAACAATAGTGCCAATTGTGGAACACAAAGCATTGTTAAATGCTTTGAGGGTGAAGGACAACCTGGTGATATGCAATGGAGGAAGGTTCAAATGATGAATAACGGATGTGGTAATTAGGTTGATAGAGGAACCGATGTCAATAAGCACTCTTTTAAAATGCTTCTTATCAATGATAGCCATGATATGCAATAGAGGGTATACTGATTCCGATGATATTGGATTAATATCAAAGTCATAAAATGTAATGGAAGGCTCCATGCATATTTGAATGCTCCCTATAAATTTATTTAAGGCATTAGGATCTTGTGATTTCAATTTGATGGATTTTATAATATCCATTAATACCTCCAAATTTTGGAGAAGATTATTGGATTAAATCATATATTGACAATCTGGTAGAATCCATTTTAAAAATTGTGGTTAACTGGCTACTCAGGGAGATGACTGGTTGGGGTGGATGATTGATAGGTGGATTTAAAGGATTTGATTGACTAGGTATATGGATGGGTGATGATGTAGAAGGTTGTGACACACTTTCTTGAGGTGGTTTCCTTTGTTGGTTATTCCTTTGACTTCTAGTAACCAAAGGAATGGTCCTTGCAAACCTTTGGTATTGTTGTATATGATTTAATTGGTTAGGAGGGATTTTAATGTTAGCCTCCCCCCATATTTTGTTGTAGATCCTCATGATGAGGAAGTTGTGTTTGAAATATACCAAGGTTTTGGTTTTGTTGAGTGAGGGGATTATCAAGCTTTATCACCCGCAAGTCAATGAGGTCTTGGACTATGTCTTTAAACACATGGAAATTGTTAATATCATAAGGACAAAATAGATGTTCCCGATAATGTTTCCCATATTTTGTAGGATCATCTGATCTAATATTATGCAGAGAAAGTTTATTTATCTCATACAACATTCTAAAAAGGGAAGCATAAGACTCAAGGGGTGTATTGGTAATTTTGTTGGATAGACTGTCACTGGGGATGATTTTCCACAAGTGACATTGTGTTTTCTACTATTGGAGCTTGTGTTGTTGAGGTGACCACATGATAGGAAATTTATTGTAGTATTTGTTGCACATGTTGTTGTTGAGCCATTACCGACTAGATCATGACCACTTGATTGACTTGATTAGGCTGAGAGGTTGGGGTAGCCTGTGTTGATTTGTGCTAGCCAAAATAATTACTTTTGTATTGGCCCTTGTTTTGTCATTCTTTCTTCTTAGGATTT
Source organism: Wollemia nobilis (assembly GCA_028583015.1). Lineage (NCBI taxonomy): Eukaryota > Viridiplantae > Streptophyta > Pinopsida > Araucariales > Araucariaceae > Wollemia > Wollemia nobilis. Next base: position 13,691 of record JAQPPZ010006797.1, read on the forward strand.
AGTACATCATCTTGGATTTTAATATCCTCAATGACACTAGCCTAAGCTAAAGCTTATTCAAATTATTAATAAGTTTCTAGCTAGAGCATCCAATAGATAGGTTTTAATAAAATCTTGGTGAATAACTTAATTAGCTCATCCATTGGTAGGCTAAATGGTAATTTAGTGATGATGACCCTCCAACGGTTACAAAAATTATAGATAGATTCATCATCATGTTGTCTTAAAGCATAGACACCAAACAATGAGATATTATTTTTAACATTTAATATGAAATAGCCAAAGAATTGATCAATCACTTGATCAAAAGTATAGATAATATGGATTGGCAATTGATTATACCATTCTATGGCATCCCCTCCTAATGTTTGAGGAAAATTTTGAGGTATGAGAGCATTGTCATCTTGAATTCTAAAGTAGGCATGTACAAATGTGCTCACATGTTCTTTTGGATCCTTAGTTCCCTTAAATTTATCAAACGTAGGTATCGTAAAGTTTACTGGATATGGTGGTAATGGTACCGAAGGATGAATTGGTTGATTGATCAATTGGTGTAAGGTTGGTTTCTGGTTTGAAAAACCAAAATTATATTGCATAAATTGATCTATTTGTTTTTACATGGCCTGAATTCGAGGATATTCCCTAGGAGTGTGGAAACCCTGAATTACCTAATGGGTTTGTGATATCATGGAGAAATGTTATGGAGTGACGAGGTGATGAGGATATTGGTACTGATGGCTTCGTGAATTAGATGGAATATGATGAATGGAGGATTATTGATGAAATTATGGGGAATTATGGAATGATGTTGATAGATGGAGGTTATGGCTAGGTTGGATAATGGAAATAGGACAGGTGATGGTATGGCTTGATGGGGAATAGGGATAGATACCACAAAATATTGTGGTACCCATGATGGACCCTGGTTGACAAGGGTAGTCTGAGTAGAGTAATCTAAAGGCTTAGGGTTAACCTATACTTGTTGAGAATTTTGATGTTGTTTAAGAATTTTTTTTAGGTGCTCCCATGCCTCACTAATTTCTCTATCAAAGGCTAAGTTTATGGAGGTATATAGTAATGAAGATGTGTCTTGGGGATAAGTTACACTAGGTATGGTAACTTGGGAGTCTGAAACTTGTGAAGCAAAATTTTACATGTGCTTCACACAAGGGGTTGGTGTAGGTGGAAGTGTATGAGGTACTAGGAGTACATGAAGGTTGGGGAATGGACACATGGGATGAAGGTGCAATCGATACCTCAAAAAGAGGGTTGGTATACACCTAGGTAAACCTAGATGGTGGTTGGGAATAGATTGGCTCTTGCTATAAAGTAGACTCCTATCTAGGTGAATTGAGAATAGACTCTACGATATAATTAGAATACTTCATGAGAGCTTCTACTTTATCTATGTCTATATGGGTAACATGGTTGTCTATGGTAGGGGAGGTAGACTCCTCTTGGGGCATGGCCATATGGAATGTCATGGATGGTAAAGAATGTGAAGGACCTGTAGATAAATCTACCTATGTCACATTCAATAAATCTATCACAAAAGTGGTGGGGAAGGTGGTTGAAGGTTCCATTAAGTTATCTTGACTTATAGATTTCTTTTGATTTCTAGTTAATACCATAATAAAATGAATCAAGACACAAACTAATAATATCAAATGTAACACAAAAATAAAAATTCTTAAATAAACAAATAACCAATGCTAAGTTTTAACCAATGTGGGTTACCTTGTTAATTGATTATCTCATTTTAATATGTATTCATTTTAGGTGTTAGTCTTGTGTGTTTTTATGTTCTAATCTTGCTTAATGAAACAAAGGTAAAAACTATGGTGAATATAAGGAAACGAGATTTTTTCTAGTGATGAAATCCAACAAGTTTTATCAAGGGTATCCTATGGTTGCTAAGGTAAAATATTTGTGGATGAATTGAATGCCATTGTCATCAAATCTCAAGCAATGGCTGGTGATGCAATCCAAACACTATTATTTTGAGTGAAACATGTTGTGTGTAAATTTATTTTAAAGTTTTTGTTTACTATTGTGCACAAACAATATTAGAAACAAATAATTTCCTACACCTAAGCTAGAAGCCAATAAGAGAATGTCAATTTCTTCAAAGGGTGTGAAGTACATCACTTAAGACCCCCTGTTAAAGACAACCAAAGGGTTTGTCCACCCCTCTACTTGGAATCACCCAATGGCAGGGATACTTTTGGCATCCTAATAATGTTCCTACTTAGATACACAAAAGAAGGTGCTTCTAACCCTAAAATGTAATACTATGTTATACAATTTCTCAATTCAGATACAAACAAAATGCAACATTTTGTATTTGTGAATACATTAAAAATAGAAACCTTAATTAGAATATGTGAATGGATGCAAACTAAAATGAATTATTTCCTATATTACTTAATGATTGTTAATCTTATGCTTAGAATCTAAAAAATACAACTAAAAATCCAAAATATGTAAAAATAGAAACTTAGGTTTTAGATAGCAGACTTATTAGACAACCTACACATCTCCTCCAAATCACTGTAAAATGTAGTTGGGTGCTTCTGGAATGCCCCAGGGTGCTTCTAGAATTCCTCAAGGTATTTTTGAATGATCCTCGAGTGTTGCAAAGCATTTGCGCACTTCCTGTAACTTTTTGCAACTCTTTAGAAACCCTAATAGGTGAAAAACAATTGATTTTCACTCCTAAAAATCTATAAAATAGGACAAAAAACAAGTTAGAATTCAGGATAAATACAAAAATGAAACCCTTATGGGGTCTCACCATGATCACCATTTGTAGAGTTAAAAAAAAAAATACCAGATATAACTAACTAAAAATGAGTAAAATAAGTAACACCAAAAATTGAACAATGGAATAGATCTAATATTATTATTGTTGGGGGATCTAAGTAAAATCAAATGTGACCCCTAATAAGGGGTTTTACATAGTTTATTCAGATACAATACATACAATAATTCTAGGGTTCTTCGAAACCCTAGCTAGCAATGCTTGTGGTGTCTATAAACATTGTTCTTGCTCCCAATAGAATTGAGTGGGCTTTAGATATCCATTGAACTATGCCACTCTAGATTAAAAAACTATCCAAAACTGATGAATCTCCAGATCTGCACACAAAAGATGAAAAAAGAGTTAGAAATAACTGGGAGGGCTCTACTACATGAGACCCTCAGAAGTCAATAAAACCCTAACTATCATATAACACTATTGTAAACAAATAAAAATATATTGAAATTAATAAAGCAGAGAATAATTTACCTTGCTTCTTATTGGTTATCTGTATATGAATGGATCTGTTGTAGGTCGATGATGAATATGTACCCTAATAGCACCCGAGGATATATTTTGTCTTTAGAATATGACTCTGAAATGTAGTAGGGCTCTTAGGAAGAGCAACAAGGTGCCTGGAATGTGATTGAGAATAGGAAGACACTCAAGGAGAGTGATAGGGCACTTAGGGAGAGCATGCTTTGGGAGAGTGAGATGATGCTCTAAACTATGGTGGAGAGTAGCGGGGTGATCACAAAGAGTAGCAAAACACTTAGGATTGTGGAAAAGAGGAAGAGGGCACTCATAGAGAGTAATCAGGCGTTTGGGAGGTCAAATCAGATCTATAGTTGTAGATCTGATGATGGTAAATGAAGCAACATGGCGATGAAAGGTTAGGGGATTAGGGATATGGTGGATGAAGTGGGGCTAGGGCATAAATGCTGGATTGGAGCCTCAAGGAATTAGGCCAAAATAAAGGAATCAAGAACTCAAGAAAATTAGATACTTATAAAATCAAGTACTTAGAAATTTAGGGTTGAGCCATAAAAATGGCTCCTATTTATAATCTCACTTAGGGCATGCAAGGGTTTCAATGACACTAATCATGTGGCTGAGATTAAAGCACATCTAAGGGTGGATATTAAATTTAGGGTGTGGCACGGATTGATGTGGATGGATGGCTAAGATAAGTGAAATCGGATGGTTGGGATTAATTTATTTATTTAAATATGTATTTATTAAATATATATAAAATATATTATTAAAATATTATTATTTAAATATATATTATAAATATATGAATATATATAAATAATAGGTGTAAATGGTGGGAAAGCTAGTATGAAGGATAAGTGGCTATGTTTTGGTGGTGGAAATGGCGGGAAAGCATGGATGGAGGACAAGTGGCTAGGTTTTGGTGTCCGCACTACTAATATAATTGTATTTTGCAGGAACAAGGTTTTTCCTCTTGTTTGAAAGAAAGACTAACCATCAAGAATGGGTTGTGACAGGAAAAGGAAGAGGCTTGATATCCATTTTGGCATTCTAGCTCGAGTAGCAAGAAAGAGTGTTCTTAATTATAAATGACATGATATGAAACCTCATGAAAATAATTATATTTAAGAGATGAAATTTAGGGGGGTGCATGATAATATTATTGGTAGAGAAGTTAACTAGCATAAGATTTGAATTTTCTTATTTTCATTTGAATTATGAAAATAATTCTATTGGTAAGAATTTGATGTAATCGAGTAAGATTGAGTTGTGTAAAATATTTGAAATTTCCCTTGATAGAGATTTCAAACCCCCCACCAATCTACGTTTTAAAATAAATTGAAACATTTAATTCATAACTCGAATTCTAAGGAGAAGCTTTCGACAACCATCAAACGTGGTGGTGCAGTTGCATAGCTTGGGGGACTCCATCATGGTGGAAGTGGAATACAAGAAAAGTATATTCTCATTATGATGAAAGGAGAAAAAACCAGGTGAAGGTGATCATGGTAAGAGGAGATCAGAGCTTAGAGTAATGGTTTTGATCCGTTGAACAAGGGCTGGTTTTTGGGAGATAAAAAAAAATATTGTTGTTTTACCAGTAAAAAGATAATTATTTTATCTGTGAAGATATTGTTGTTTATCTATGAAAATATTGTTGTTTTATTAGTGAAGGCATTGTTTTTCTACCAAGATAAGACATTACTATTTTTACCAGTGAGACATTACTGGTTAGTTGGTGGAATACCGTGTGTATCCACTAAAAGAGAATCTTGTATTGTATGAAGCATCATCAACACAATTGGGAGATATTATTGGGGAGTCACCAAGCTTACCAAGGTAGGATCCTTGTAGAAAATAGACTTGCTCATGTGTTCTTATCATTGAATGACTTGCTTTTAGAAAAGGGAATTTTACTTTCGCTTGTGTAGTTGTGGCAATTTTATTTGATTGGAAGTCAAATTTGAGGGAATGAGTTCTTTAGATTGAATGGTTCATCTAGTTGAGATGTTAGGTTGACTTGGGAGGAAATGTGATTCGTAGATGGCTGAGTATCTCCAATAGATGATTATTGGAACTGAGTGTTTCATGTTTATTTAAAATTTTAATAACTTATCACATCTATAGGCTAAAGGTAGCTACAGATTTTCTATACTTTTTGATAGGATGATACGAGTTTTTTTTGTGATGTTGTTCGATATGTAGAGGTTCATATCAATATTAATAGCCAAACACCTCATACTAGTGTAAACCGGATGTATCTAGGTATTGAAGAATTTTTTTATTATGACATTGAAATCATAGGTGTTATTGCTCCTTTATCTAGGCATAGGTAAAAGGGTTATTCGACCTAGTTCGTTGGGGTAGAATTTCCCAAGAGCTGAGACTAATTTAGTATTCATATAATGACATGTTGACTTAGTTGTGTAATAGAATGGTTATTTTAGATTTTTAGCTTTGAAACCTTGCGTACACTCCCATTAGGGAAGTTGAAGAGAGTGCAAAGAGGTTCCCTATCAAGTCCAATTGAAGGTGGGGAAGATGGTATGTTGTGAACCCTTAGGTGCAGTGCAATCTCTAGTTGATAAAGAAGAGAATCAATTTTAATTTATTAAAATCACCCACCATTTTATCCTTCCTATTATTGCATCATGCTTGGGCAAGTGGGAGGATTTATACTACTAGATGATAGTGGTTCAATGGTTTCCAGATATTGGAGCTTGAAAGTCTGGGCGATATCAATAGTTATTTTATTTGTGGTTGTTCTTCTAGTATTTGCAAGGTAGTTAGATGGATATGTATGTATTTATTTTTGGGTGTTGTATAACACCTCCTAGACCAGAACCGATGTATGAGAGAGTTGTTTGATTATATCAAATGATTTTTTTCATTATGAAAAAATATAGCTAAAGAGAGGTGAGATCAATGTTGGGATGCATAATAAGTTTATTTAATGTGAAACAAGAATGTTCCTTTGTGTTAAGATGGTATTGGGGATTTACTTGTGTACAAAGAAAACTTATTGACGTGTTGAACCAATTGAAAAAAGATAAAATATAAACTAAGGATAAGAGAGATAAATATTAGAACAAAATCTAAGGAAAAGTCAAACTAACTTAATAGGAGTTTATGACATAATAAAATGTCAAATCTCATTGTATAATTTGATTAGCATACAGAAGGAATATAGAAAGAGAATTTTAATTCAGGGTTTTTTTTGGACATAATCACTTTTTAAATGAAGGAAGTAGTACGTTTCCAGATTTGATTAGGGAAACTTGGAATTATTTGATAACTAAATTCCTGTGAGATGTTGGGTGTAGGGTGAAAACTCCAAGGTTATATAATTATTGTGAGAAGCCTGTGTGTTCCAGTGTTTGGGCTAGCCACGAAATGGATATCTTTAGGCTTAAAGGTGGAAGTCCTTGGTCCCGCTTATGTGGGACTCCTCACCCTATTAACATCAAGTAGAGGCATGTGTGTGTGGGGTAGTTGGCCCTATTGCTTTCTAATTGGTTCATGTGATGCTATTCCCATACAAGCTATTTATTTCTAGTGGCATATTCCTATGTTGGAATTTTGTTCTATTTAAAACCTCTTCTTCTATAATGATATAATGTGATAGGTTGCTTTGTTATTACTCTACATGGTTTAAAGTTTATCACTTATTATATTGATAAACTTGATTATGTGTATGCAAATTATGTAAGGAATTTTTAACAGTTTGACAACATTATGTGTCATATTGTGATCAAATACTTTTGGAAGGAAACAAATATTTTACAACCATGTGGTTAGGAGTTTAAACATTATTGGTGGAATATAAACTCACTCTTTGTGCTGTCATAGGATGAAAGACATTATTATGTTGAATCAAATGGACACTATGGAGTATCTTGTACTTAATGGTTGGATCATTTGTATTCAAAATGTTGGAAAACTATCTCCTGATGTAGCGTTATAACCTATAGTGTTTTTCCTGATATCAGTATTGAGGGAAAGTGAGCAACATAATTCTAAGATTTATGAATTATGGAGGAATGAATTAATAGGATTTATGTGTGATAATCCAAATACTATGAAGGATGGACCCTTCATTGGAGCCAGTGGGTATTTACGTGATGTGGAAAGTATCCATTTTCGGGGTGTAAAATAAGGAAGAAAAAAAAGATCCTACTTATAAGAAAGACTTTTTTTGAGGCTTGGCCTTCCAAGGTAAGAAGGTTATTGTAATTGTAATTGAACTACCAATTCAATCTATAAGATAGAGATTATGGAATATCCCTATGAGGTTAAAGACATAATGAAATGTGTTGATGTAAAGAGCAGACCATATTTTAAAAACAAATTAAAAGGGGAAATGATTTAAGCTATTTTACCCAAAAAGGGGTTTTTCAGGGTAAACAAGATGTTATGCGACTTTTGTGGGTTTCCTTTCTATGTATGTAATGTTGATAAAATTGATCATAGTGCCATTTTTTCTTCAATAGTAGAATCAAGCAAATTACATACGTAGAGATGGTTTTTGGTTCTCTAATTACCATGTGGAAACTATTGTACATTGATTTATAGGAAAAGCAATTGTGAATATGCTAATAGATCAAATGATATTAATTTATCGTAGTATTTTATCTAAAGGGACCCAATGTATGAATAACTTGTAATGGTGCATGCTTTCATGATTGGTATATAAATATAAAAAAAAAAATATGAGAAAAAATTTTGGGTTGTTATATTATTTGCGTTCACCCTCTCCACAACATGGTTGGAGTCTTGGGTATCACTTGATTGATCATGTTATTGGTTGGAGCCCTAACTTGTCTCCTTCGCTAGTTACTTCTCCTCCTACTCTTTCTCATTGTGCTCCATTGCCACCTTCAACTTTGATCAATTCTACTCCCCTTGGTTGGGGTATTATGGTTCCTTTTATGAACACTATTGTAGATCCACTTGTAGAAAATCCTCATGTTTTGGGCTCTTTTAGGCCAAAGAATGATCCTACTCATCCTAAGGAGCAACTCTCCCTCTATCAGTCAAGGAAGTTATCCCTCCTTTTCTTTTTTTCCCTTCAAAATAAGTTCTCCTATATCTAAATATATGAAAGAATATAAGAAAATGCAATTGTTTAGGAGGATTTAAAATTGGATTCCAAGCCCATACCGTCGCTTCAAAGTGTCCTGAGAAGATAGGTATTCTGTCAAGTTCAAAATATTGTTGTTTGCTGCAAACTTCTCTTCTGAAAACTTTGTGAAGAGTGTTGCTGCACTTCTTCATCTTGGATCTCTCTTCTTTCCTCTTCCATGTGTTGGAGGTGGATATTTGAAGGTTGTCAATTGTCATCGAACCATGATTAAGCAAAATAAATCAAACATATCATCTTGAACCTATACCGAATATAGGTTGTTTGAAACTGCTCAATTTCCCCACCGTAGTACTCACTATGTATTAAAACTTAGAAGAACCAGTAAAGAGCTTATATGTTTCATCTATGATATATATCTCTATATATGTATAAATGTTGTATAAATTAAGTGGTTTAAAGGTATAGATTTTAAAATTTTGAATAAATATTTATGGTTTAAATTTTATTAGTTTAAATTATGTTTTTCTAATTAAATAATTATATTAAATATTTTTTATAACTTTTTATTTGAATTTGAATTTTTTTTTTTTTCAAATTGCATCCAAACAAATACAAAGAACACATAAAATATGTAATTTTTAATTAAGATGCAAACGGTTTAAAGTTAAAAATACTTAGAGTTTATATTTCATTGGAATAACCTGTATATATAAATTATGAAAATTAAAATTAAAATTAAAATTTAATAACCTGTATTAGACTCGTTCCCTTAATTTTATTTTATTTAATAAATTAAAATTTATAAAAATTAGCTTTAAAAAATTAGGTCAATAAGTTCTTTGTCTAAATATGAAGGCTATATTTTGTTGTTAAACTTAGTTCTTATACTATAGAAGAAGTTTAGCTGTTAGGATTATTTTTTGTCGGTAAGAGAGAGAAATGTTTTCCTCCAATTATGAGGAACAAAAACAGTTGTTACACGTGTATTCTTAAGAATTGATGTTTCACTAGAAGTAACCTTGTAAGAATTATATTTTAATGGTAAAATTAGATTTTAATTTAGTAACAACATATGTGATTAAAATTTTATAAAAATGAAATATAAAAGAATTGATCAAATTTAAAAGTTATAATATTTAAAAGGCTTGAACAATGGTAAACAACACCTAATTATATGTTATTTATAATTATTTAACATGTTTTATTTATAACTATCTTTCCATAAAGTTCAAATAATGTTTTAAAATGCATATTTCAAACATAATTAAGATGTCTTCAATGTTTGTTTATTTGTTAATTAATTATTTTTTAATATTGATCTTACATTTGTGATTTGTGATTTGTGATTTATGAGTAGTTTGTTGCAAGTCTGAATAGGGCTTCTTTGTAAGTGGCTTAGAAAAATCTTTTTCTAAGTCATGAGTGTGAAAACACTTCAGGTTTGTCGGCACACTTTGTCGGCACATTTCTTTTATCCTATTCTCCTCTATCTTTTTTCCTATATTCCTTCCTCCTTATCCCTCCATTTCCTCCTTATCCCTTTGTTATTCCTTCTTTCCCCTTATCCCTCCATCTTTCTTTCCCCTTATTCCTCCAACTTTCCCTCACCGACTTTCTCCCTATAGCTTATATATATATATATATATATATATATATATATCATAGTTTGTAATGTTAGAATGTTGGAGACAAATTCAATAAAGTCTAAACTTTTATTTTAATTTTCCGCTACGTTTGTTTTGACATTTACCTGCTCTCGGTCTGTCACTGGTATCAGAGCCGAGGCCAGGCGAGCACGCATCCCGAGGCAAGTGTTAGGTGCAAAAATCGAGGTTGCCAGCAAGGCTCGAATCCCGAGGCAGATCGTGCATAGGCTCAACATGAATCTCGAGGTGACACATGGCAGCGACATGGATTCTGAGGTGACACATGGCGACGAGCGAGGTGCTGACTAGGCAACACGTGAATCGAGGTGGCTGACGTGGCAACGCTGAGGTGGCAGTTGACGACACGTGGATCAAGGCAGTTGACGTGGCGACGTGTGACGTGGCGACGCGTGACTGGTTCAAAATTTTGCCACGTGGCAACGAGTGGTGGATTAGCTGACATGTCGGTTTGCGATTGGCTGCGTGGGCGGCAAAATTGCGGCATCTGACTGCCCGAAGGCAGTCGATATTCATTGTGTGCCTTTGGGTTTAAAAACCCTCCTGCGGCCGTCTCCCATCGCATGTGGGATAAAAGATTTCTTTTTAAAAAAAAAAAACATGCCGCAGTCATATTTAAATATAACCCTTTCCTTTGCATTCACGTCCGAGCGACGTGGCTTAGCATACAAGGTGGTCCGCTAGCAGGGAGGCGGACCTGGGATCGAATCCCGTCGGACGGTTTCACAGCATAAAATATATATATTTTTAAAAAGTTTCGCCGTCGAATTTAAAAGGGAGAAAGTCCCTTGTTGTTTCAGCCAAGCCGCTTGGTGCAGTGGCAAAGCCCATCCGCCGCTTGTTGCGAGGTCGTGGGGTCGAATCACCCGCTTGCAAAAGGTAAATTTTTTGTTTAAAAAACATTTAAAGGTTTTTAATTTTTATTTAAGTTTTTAAAAATTATTTAATAAATTTAAATTATATTTTGTTTAAAATTATCTTTTTAATAAATTATTTAAAAGGTAATTTAAAAAAAATATAAAAATTTATTAAATTTTTTTTAAAAAACTTTATAAAAATTTTAAAAACCAAGTTTGATGAGCATTTGAAAAAGGAGAAATAATGTATCCTTGAAATGTTAGATGTTTCGGTCTGGGGGGTGTTATAATGCACTTCTCTCGATTTTGAGATGAGAGACACCTGAATCCTTTGATGAAAGGGTTCGACGAACAAGTCTCCATATAGTGTTTTGTCAGCTAGAAAATCAGGTGATTGATCATCTGAGGAAATCGGATTTCGGGTACGAGGCAAATTCTGAAGCCAACATCTTTGGACAAAGAATTGAAGAGTCCGAGACTGTGGAAGTTGTACTAGAGGAAGTTGTACCAGATCAAGCAAGTGCCAGTCATACACCTGGTGTACGGGTAGCAGAATCAAGTGAGAGCTATACACCACGCTCTCGTGAACCAAAAGCAGAAGAAGAAGAAGACGAAGAAGAAGAAGAAGATCCAGAGGAAGTGGATCCTGAAGAACCTGAGGTCATTGTCATCAGCAACAGTTTCGAAGAAGAACCTGAATGTACTAAAAAGGCGAGATTTGATTTGAATCATTAATCTCTTTGTACTGCTTTATAGTGCTTGTTTGCTTCAAATAAAGTTTGTTTTTTGAAATGGTTTCCAATACTAGTTTGTCGATTCCTAAATTTAATGGAGGAGATTATGAGTATTGGTCTATTAAAATGAAAACCCTTTTGATAGGAAAAGGTTTATGGGATGTAGTCGAAGAGGGCTATACTGAACCTACTACTACTGAATGGGCAGATTTCTCTAATGCTGATAAAAAGGCTAGAAAAGAAGCATAGAAAAATAATGCTTTCGCCCTTTATCACATACATGCTGCCCTAGATAAAAGTATCTTCCCTAGGGTTGCCTCTTATGTAATTGCACGAGATGCTTGGAATACCCTAAAAGAAATTTATAGAGGTAGTGACCAAGTAAAACACGTAAAGCTACAAACATTGAAACGAGATTTTGAAAATCTCAGAATGCAAGAAAATGAAAAAATGGGAGATTACTGCGTGCGAGTGAAAGCCGTAGTTGATAAAATGGTCACACTAGGGGAAGATATTAAGCCAGAGGTTTTGGTGAAGAAAGTGTTGAGAATGCTTCTTCCTAAATGAAATTATGTTGCAATAATCATTGAAGAATCCAAAGACTTAACCTCATTGTCTTTTGATGCACTAACTGGTTCACTTCTCTCACATGAAGAGAGGTTACAGGAAACTCCTACCACCAGTTATGGAGGAGATGATAAAGCTTTTGCCACACATGAAGGAAGAGGTAGAGGCCGTGGTAGAGGACAACAAAGAGGCAGAGGTAGGAATAATCAAAGAGGAGGAACTCCTAACATAGGAGGATCATCCAATAGAGGAGGAAATCAGAATAGAGGAGGACAGTAGTAATATAGAGGGAAAAAATTTGGCAAAGGAAAAGGAGGAGATAAATCAAAACAAGTTTGTTACAATTGTGGCAAACCAGGCCATTATGCTCGAGATTATTGGTCAAAGACTTCGTAAGGAAGCAGTAGCAACCAGAGCAGTCAGTTTGGAAATTTTGGAGAAGAGGAAGAGTCCACAAATCTCTTTCTTTCTTATGGCCAGATAGAGCAAAATATGAATGATACATGGATTTTGGTCACTGGGTGTTCAAATCACATGAGTGGCAAAGAAGAACTCTTTGCTACTTTAGACTCCTCATACAAATCCAGCATTCGATTGGGAGATGACAAGTCATTGGCAGTTGAAGGCATTGGAGCCATGGAGGTTCCAACAAAAGAAGGTGTCAAGCAAGTAAGTGATATCTATTACACACCCCATCTTCAACACAATCTTTTAAGTGTTGGTCAAATGCTAGAAAAGAATTACAAGTTGATTTTTGATGAGGGTAAATGCACCATTTTTGACAAAAACAATAGTAATAGAATCATTACACAAGTGCCAATGTCAAAGAATAGACTATTCCCTTTGAAGTTTGGCCAGCCAGGAGGAAATAAGTTAGCAAATGTTGTTATTACCAATCCAAGTGTCCTATGGCACTTAAGATATGGTCATTTGAATTCAGCAAGTTTGAAAATGCTAACTTCACAAGCAATGGTAACTGGAATTCCCAAAATTCAAGATAGTAAGGAATTCTGTAAAGGGCATGCCTTGGGCAAGCATGCCAGATTGAAATTTCCTCATGGACAAGCGTGGCAGGCCAGCTATCCACTCCAGTTAGTGCATTCAGACATCTGTGGTACAATGCAGACCAAGAGTCTAGGTAACCACTCTTACTTCCTACTTTTCATTGATGATTGCACAAGAATGTGTTGGATATATTTTTTGAAGCATAAGGATGAAGCCTTTGCATGCTTTTTTTATTTTGAAGCAAAAGTTGAAAGTGAGAGTGGATATTTTGTAAAATGTCTTAGATCAGATAGAGGAGGAGAATACTCCTCTAATCATTTTTTGAATTTTTGTAAACATCATGGCATCAAGAGGCAGTTCACAACTGCCTACACTCCACAACAAAATGGTGTAGCAGAAAGGAAGAATCGCACCATTGTGGAAATGGCAAGATCAAAAGATAGTGTTCACATCTTGAACAGAAGTCCTACTTCAAGTTTGAAAGGGAAGACACCTTACCAAGCCTAGTATGGTAAGAAACAAAATGTGAAGTATTTCAGAGTATTTGGTTCATTGGCATATGCTCACATTCCTGATGAGCTGAGAAAGAAACTTGATCCAAAGAGTCAGGCATGCATTTTTGTAGGATATTGTGAAAACACAAAGGGTTATAGACTCTACAATCCTATGAATCAAAATATAGTGATTTCAAGGGATGTGATTTTTGATGAAGGGGGAGAGTAGGGTAAGCCCCAAATATACGGTGATGTTGAGTCACATGATACAAGTTCTCAGCAAGTGCAACAATAGATACTACAGAAAGACAAGAAATCTCCACCTTCAAGCCCAAGTTCTTCTACTAGTTCATCTTCCTCACCAAGTATTTCTCCATAGAGACCAGTAAGTTCCTCACAAATGGACATTGATCCTCCATCCAAAGGTAAGAGAACTTTACAGTATCATCCATCATCTCAGATGTTGGATAAAAAAATTTCAAGAAGATACACTAGGAGTCAAGCTAGTGAAATGGAATCTGTTTTACACAAATTAGAAAGTATGCACTTGTATGGTGATGATGAATCCCAACAGGAACCTAGGGGAGATCAAGTTAACTATGCTTTGTTAACTAGTGCATAGCTTGAACCTTCTAGTTATGATAAGGCTTGTACTTAGAAGATTTGGCAAGATGCCATGAAAGAGGAGATAACCTCTATAAAAAATGACACTTGGGAGCTCGTGAAGCTTCCTAAAGGAAAGAAATGTGTTGGCTGTAAATGGATCTTCAAGACCAAGTTTAATGCTTATGGAAGCATTGAGAAGCATAAGGCAAGATTAGTGGCAAAGGGTTTTACTCAAAAATATGGAATAGATTATGAAGAGACTTTTGCTCCTGTAGCCAGACAGGAGACTATCAGAACAGCTTATTGCCTTAGCTGCACACAAAGGATGGAAAGTCCAACACATGGATGTCAAGAGTGCATTTCTTAATGGTTACTTGACAGAATAAGTGTACGTTGAGCAACCACAGGGATTTGAAGTGCAAGGTAAGGAACACCTTGTTTATAGATTGAAGAAGGCACTCTATGGTCTTAAACAGGCACCAAGAGCTTGGTACTCACGCATTGATGGGTACTTCAAAGATTATGGGTTCACCAGGAGCAAAAATGAACCCACACTCTACTACCTAAAGCAAGGTAAAGACATCCTCATAGTTTGTTTGTATGTGGATGATCTCATTTTTATGGGTAGTAATGAAAAAATGAATATGGAGTTCAAAAACTCCATGATGACGCAGTTTGAGATGAAGGATCTTGGCTTAATGCACTACTACCTTGGAATGGAGGTTCATCGATCGGATACGGGGATCTTCATTTGTCAACATAAGTATGCTCGGGGATATGATCAAGAAGTTTGCTATGGAGCATTGCAAACCAGTTGCAACTCCAGTTGGACATGGGATCCGATTAAGCAAAGATGATGGAGCACCAAAAGTTGACATGACCACTTTCAGAAGCATGGTTGGGAGTTTGATGGTTCTCGCCAACACCAGACCAGATATTCAGTATGCTATCTCTCTTGTTTCTAGATTTATGGCTAACCCATCTGAGCTGCATTTGCAGGCAACTAAAAGAATTTTGAGATATGTGAAGGGTACATTGGATTTTGGAATCCAGTACCATAAATGTAGCACTATCAAGCTTGTAGGCTTTAGCAATAGTGATTGGGGTAGCAATATTGATGACAGGAAGTCAACATCAGGAAACTGTTTTAGTCTTGGATCAGGACTAATAACTTGGAGTTCCAAAAAGCAGACAATAGTAGCTCTATCTTCAACAGAAGCAGAATATATAGCAGTTACTTATGCAAGTACTCAAGACTTGTGGCTAAGGAAAGTACTAGAAGAGATTGGAGAACAACAAAGTGGTCCGACTAGAATCTACTGCGACAACATCAATGCCATTCAATTGGCATATAATCCTATCCACCATAGCAGAACAAAGCATTTTGATATGAAGTACCACTTCATCAGAGATATGGTGGAACATGAAATTGTTGAGCTTCAATATTGTCACACTTTGGAGAACGTCGTAGACATTTTCACCAAGGCAATGACTAAAGCTCAATTTGTAAAGCTGAGAGACTGTGTAGTCAGTCCTCTCAACTTTAAGGGGGAGAATGTTGCAAGTGTGAATAGGGTTTCTTTGTAAGTGGCTTAGAAAAATCTTTTTCTAAGTCATAAGTGTGAAAACACTTCAGGTTTGTCGGCACACTTTGTCGGCAAATTTCTTCTATCCTATTCTCCCCTATTTCTTCTCCTATATTCCTTCCTCCTTATCCCTCCATTTCCTTCGTTATTCCTTCTTCCTCCTTATCCCTCCATCTCCCTTTCCCCTTATTCCTCCAACTTCCCCTCGTCGACTTTCTCCCTATAGCTACATATATATATATCATAGTTTGTAATGTTAGAATGTTGGAGACAAATTCAATAAAGTCTAAACTTTTATTTTAATTTTCTGCTACGTTTGTTTTGACCTTTACCTGCTCTCGGTCCTTCATATTTAAAAGGATGAAATTTTATTTATTAATTTTTTAAATTAGAACATAGATAAAAATAATAGTCTTCCAATATTTTTATATAATAATACTAAGATTTAATATTTCCTTAAATATTAACATTAATATTATATATATAGAGTATTATTTGAACCAAAATGATCTAGCTATTATATTATGTTAGTAAATATAATTCTAAGTGTATAATTTCTTTTGGTGTTAGAGATATTATTTTGTCACAACATTAATAATTTATTCTTCTTATTTTAGCATGTTCTGAACCTTTATTTTTATTAATAAAATCATTCACCATTATGTAGAAATATCAAGTCATTCATCCAAAATAACAATGCACACAATGAATGAGAGATAGACCTTTAAGTACAACAACACCATTATTATTTTTAAAGGATGGAAACACTTCATAATATTTCTCAAATCAGATCCATTCTATAAACGAATACTATTAATAGAGAAAACTTGATATGACTGATGATGATTACAATGATAATATCCCTTCATAAAATATCCATTTTCTTAAAATATTATCTCTCTCATGATTATAATATAATCAACCTTATATTATGTGCAGCCGATTCAAACTATCCATCATACCCTTACACAATATAATACTATATCTCCATATTCCTCTCCTTAGGTACCCTATCATTCTACTACCTATAAATATTTTATCCTTAAAACATAAGAACAAATTAAATAATATGATCTTCTAAGAAACACTAAAAAATGGAACCAACCTTGACCTTACATCCATCCTAGTAAAATTTTGATTTGCAGTAGTCTTCAATGATTTCAATTTGTCGTTATGTCATTTGAGTATTCATAACTACTTTAAGAGGTGAATATTATGCACACATTAAGAGAATGAAATAAAGTTGCTGACTTCATGGTCAACCAAGGAATTAGTAGTAGCTCAAACAATATTTGGATAGACTCGTTTCCTCCTCATGTGATCTCCACTTTAGGTCTTGATGGTTATTCTAGCTCTTGTCAAATGAATTTTTTGTAGGTTGTGCTCTATCATGGACATGTTTAATCCAAGGAATATTTCTATTTATTTGAGCAATGTTATTAGTTCTAATTATGGGGTATGAAAAGGAATAGTTATAATTATTTTATAACCAAGGCTAAATTTTAGTTGTATTAGTTTACTCAAATTTACTATGTAAGGAAGGTTTTAATGTGGAATATTTTTGGGGGATAGCCACCTATTTATAGCAAGAAGATTATCAATACACATGTTGAATTCAATTATTTAAATAGGGATACCTAACCTTGTGAACATGGTTTGGTGTGCACATATTTGCTTGTAAAAAAATAACACAAAAAAAATGAGAGAAAAAAGAAGTGGAGATTCAAGAGTAATATCTAAGATTTGGGAAGTGCTTTCAAATTATTGTTGCTTTTGTAACCAAGGCTAAATTTTAGCTATATCATTTTATTCAAATTTACTATGGAAAATAAGTCTTACTGTGGATGACTCTATTAGCACTAGCCAAGCTATTGGTAGGAAGAATATTGTCAATACCCATATAGGAGCTAATTATCTAGATTTGGATACCCAAAATTTGAAGAACACAAGCTTATACTGAGAGGGGGGGTGAACAGTATAAGACCTCTTTTTACTTTTTCCTTTATACTTCAAAATAGTAAAGCAATATACCCAAAGCAATAACAAAGCAATGCATAATATCATCCACAAAGTGACCAATTTTAACGTGGTTCACCAAAAATGGCTGGGCTATGTCCACAAAACTTTTCTCTAAAAGTTATCTCAAAGTTCTTTGGGAATCCTTCCCAATTACAATATTTATGAGCCTTGGCCCAAACGAGATACCTTCCCCCAATCTAAATTTATGAGCCTTTGCTCAAAGGAGATACCTTCCCCCAATCAGAATTTATGAGCCTCTGCTCAAAGGAGATACCTTCCCCTCTGCTCTGGAAATGATCCCTCAAAAGATCAACTACCTCTACCTCTTGCCAGCATGTGGAACTCCTTTCCACCAAAGACCTCCTGTCCTCAATGCTTAGCCTAAGAGACCTCTATCCTTCTATAATCACATCCATAGTAGCTCAGCAACTTGTACCAAACACAGTCAGTCGGTCTAGTACAAGTCTTCCTCTGTCCATCAGATCTGTCCAACTCTTGAACAAATCAATCCTCTGCATACAAGCCTTCTCAAAGACTTGCCAAATCTGTCCTCAAGTTCTTCTCATAGAACCAATGCACCTTTGTCCTCAAGTTCTCTGATAGAACTATCAAACTCAGCTCATAAGTCCTCTGCTAGGACCTATCCAAATCTTCTCACAATTCCCCACCGGAACTTGTCCCAAAACTGCTCACAAGTCCCCACTGGAACCTGTACAAAAACAGCTCACAAGTCCCCACTAGAACCTGTCCAAAAACTCAGCAATCTCACCAAGAAAAACTTTCTTAGTAGGAAATCACAAAGTGAATTGTTAGAGACCCAATGTGATTTTTCAAACTCATAGAAGCATAAAGAGAATTGTTAGAGACTCAATATGTTCTATACTCAAATCTCAATCTCAAAACTCAACTCAAATCAACTCAGTTCAATCTCAATCTCAAATATGAAAACTCAACTCAATATTTGAAATGGATAGGATAGAATGTTTTCTTTCAAGAACATGAAACCCCAACAATTGCCAACTATGCAAAGAATCACATAACAATGATACTCATATTCTTTTCACCATCAATTAGGGTTTCAACAACAATGCTCATCAAACAAGGTTTAGTCAACCAACACCATCCAAACCAACATCAACCTTGAAACATTCAACCAATCATCACAATAAAAGGAAACAAGTAGAAATCATTTTCCCTCCAAAGATATTTGAAAAAAATAGCCACCAACACAATATCACCAAATGTAAAGAATAACTTGCTAAAATCAACTCAATGGAGTAAGCCCAATATCATGAATCAAGTAAAGCAATAACTTGATCAAACAACCTCTACGGAAGAAACTCAACCATCAAACTCAAAATAGCCAACCAAGGGTTCCACCAACTCAATGCAAGTAGCTAGACTCACAAATATAAACCCTAGTGCACAAAGCTTCCACTATCTCAAACCACAAATTATACATTCACCAAAAACTCTCTTTAAGGATAACAATGCATAAGTAGTCTTCAACAAACCAGAAAATAGGATTTACACCCAACCAAAGGAAACCTAGTTGAAAACCTTTTTACTCCAACCTTATTTCAAAAAAACATACACCAATCATACTCATAAGAAAAATGTACCCATACCTTTTTGGAGTAGAAGAAAATTGATCCTTAAAGCTATCACCACACACAACCCTCAAACTTCCAACCAAGTTAGGGTTAGAACCAAGATAAATGAGCATATATAAAAACTTTCCTTAATACACCTTTTAGCTCCTCTTCTTTAAAAACAACCACCAAAGAAGCCAAAAACACAACAACCAAAACTTACACCTTATATCTCCATTTTTAAATTTAGCATAGCAAAAGACTAATCTCAAAAATACAACCAAAGAAAATATCCCCTTATTTCTCCTATATCTTTTAAACAATGCTAAACAATGCCAAAAATCATATCAAGAAAATAATCACACCTTATAATGGCTGCCCTTAAAGAATCTGAAATTCGTGGCACAATACATGTTTTAATAAAAGCATGACTAATCCATGCACAGCTCCCTCCGTGGAGATCGAAATGCAAACCTCCACCTATGCAAAGCCCAAACGCAGCCTTCGCTGCCACTAGCCCACAAGAGGCTTACGAAGTCCAAGATGGACTTCCTTCCACATGAATGGTCAAGCTTTTCAAAATCTTTTCAAACCACGAGCTCTCCTCTTTCACAGCGTAAACAGAACATTCGATCGTAGCCAAACCAATTAAGTGCCTTATATTTTCCAAGATACTTTAACCTTAGGAACCTTCTCATATTTATAGTCCATACGTGGACTTTAGAACACGTCGACTGCAAAGAACAGTAATTTCGAATTTAATCGAAATTTTCTTTCTAAAGGGTTTAAAAACCCTTAAGTATTTTTAATAAATTAAAAATACTTTCTCCCTTAATTAATTAAATAATTAATTAATTAAAACCTTAAAGAGTTTTAAATAATAATTAAATAAATAATAAAGAGAACCTCCATTGGTTTTAATAAAAACCATTTAACTTGGTTTTAATGAAAAAACCTTGCCAATGGAATCTCTCCGGATTCTCTTGGAATATTCCACCTTTGAAGCCAACACATCCTCTTAACATTAATGCCATTTCCTTTTGACATCAATGACAACTCATAGACAAGAATCTAGGATCTCAAACCCAAAATTGCCAACAATCTCCCCCTTTGTCATTGATGGCAAACCATGCTTCTCAACAACACGAAACTCAACATAAACAGCTCCCCCTGTCTTGAGGCTCTCCCCCTTACTCAAATCTCTCCCCATTTGTCATCAATGGCAAAGGGTCACCTTTGGGGCTTAGTACTAAGAATGAGCCTCTTAGCTTAGTCCCTCCCCCACCTCCTGATGAGGTGATTAATTCTTGGGTGGGAGTAAAACTCCCATTAGGCACTGATCATCATCAACATCTATAACTTCCTTGTCGGGCCTTCTCTTAAACTCTTTGTCCATATTCCTATTCCTATCACTGTTCTTGTTCTTGTTCTCATCCCTGTTCTTGTCCATGCCTTGATCCTTGGACCTGATCATACCACTGTTTCTGTTCCTATTCCTTGGAAGTTCAGCTCTACACTGTCTAGCTATGTGACCTTCATTGTTGCACTTATAATAAGTAACAATGTTATTTATTTGAGGCATACCTGTTCTTTGAATCCACCAGTTCTGACCAAACCTGTTCTGACCAAACCTGTTTTGACCAAACTTGTTCTGACCAAACCTGTTTTGGCCAAACCTGTTCCTATTATTTGCCTTGCAATAAACTGCCTTGTGCCCAAACTATTGACAAGAGTAGCAATACCCTTGAAAGTAACTAGCCCTTCTGAAACTGTCATTTACCTCCTTCACTTGAGCCATGTAGTGTGAAGCCATGTGACCAAACCTATGACAAGCAAAACATCTACCTTGAAACTTTCCTTTAATTGACCTCTTAGGTTCTAAAAACTTCTTCTTCTCATTCTGAATTCTATTTTCTGTGCATCTATCATTCAAGGACTCCTTTTCTAAAATACTTTCCTTATCAGAACTCTCTTTCTTTTGGAGTCTCTTACTAGACTCTCCAACTTGTTCCTTGTGTGGCGTAACAAAACCAAGGCCTATTTTATCTGTTGTCTTTCTTTGACCTTTGATGAGTGACTTAAAATTTTTGGAGCTATCTTGAAACCTGTAAAGCTTATCCTTGTACTCTATAGTTTCCTCTTTCAAAGAAGTCATTTTTTGTTCTAACTCACTATACTCAAGAACCTTAAACTCTAACTCATCCTTGAGTTCTTGTGTCTTAGCTATAGAGAATTCAATACTTTCTATAAGATCATACCTCTCCATACAACACTCATCTAACTTATCCTTGAGTCTAGCATTCTTCTTTCTTTCCTTTTTCAAAGCACTAAGAGCACTAATACGTTCACTTTTAATATCTTTTATTTGATTGCTTTTTGAATCATCAAAGCCTTTTTCAGATTTCTTATCACTAGAGGTGCTATCCTTTTCAAAAACCATACATGCATCTTCCTTATAGTTTTCTGAAGCATCCTCATACATACTAGAAACCAAATCATTGTTTGTGCAATCATCCTCAAGGTGACCAAAGTTTCCACATCTAAGACATTTCATGATAATGAATCTATGTTTCGGTTCTTCCTCTTTTTCTCGATATGAACAACATCTCATTTTCACTATCACTTGAAGAACTTTCACTATCACTACTAGAACACTTACTTGCTTTGTCTAGGTAGAAACTCTTCTTGTGCTTGTGAGAATACCTCTTTCCTTGATTGCTATGCTCATCTTTGATCTTCCTATGATACTTGTGCTTTTCAGAATCCTAGCTCTTAGAATCCTGTTTATCTTCATCACTTTCATTCTTGGGAAAAGTATAGTCAGTAGCATAATGACCAAACTTTCCACAATTGAAACATCTTATATTTTTTATACTTTTGTGCTTTCTAGAGAACTTGCCTTTCTTGTTGTAATATGCCTCTTCATCACTAGAAGACTCATCACTATCTTGAAGTTGTTTCAATTTGGCCTTTCTGACATTTGTATCACCTGTATGAACCACCTTCAACTGTTTCCACATTTCACTAGCTGTCTTGTAGTTAATCACTTTGGTGAGATCTGCTTTCTATAAGCCTTTGAGGATTGCATCAATTGCTTTTGAATTGTTGTGATGTAGGAGCCTTTCTTATTTAGTATTAGGACCATGTTCAGGAATAGTGTACTCATCTTCAATCACTTCCCAAACCTCATTCCCAAGTGCCATTAGATGAACCTTCATCCTTGCATTCCAAAGACCAAAATTTGACCCATCAAGAAAAGGTGTTGCATTGCCACTTGAATGATCCATTGTGTTCTTTACTAGCTTTTCCTTCAAGCTGTTAAACTTTTCGAAGGCACTTGCTCTGATACCAATTGAAGAACACAAACTTATACTGAGAGGGGGGGTGAACAGTATAAGACCTCTTTTTACTTTTTCCTTTATACTTCAAAATAGTAAAGCAATATACCCAAATAAATAACAAAGCAATGCATAATATTATCCACAAAGTGACACCAATTTTAACGTGGTTCACCTAGAATGGTTGGGCTACGTCCACAAAAATTTTCTATAAAATTTATCTCAAAGTTCTTTGGGAATCCTTCCCAATTACAATATTTATGAGCCTCGGCCTAAAGGAGATACCTTCCCCTAATCTGAATTTATGAGCCTTTGCTCAAAGGAGATACCTTCCCCCAATCAGAATTTATGAGCCTCTGCTCAAAGGAGATACCTTCCCCTTTGCTCTAGAAATGATCCCTCAGAAGATCAACTGCCTCTACCTCTTGCCAGCACGTGGAACTCCTTTTGACCGAAGACCTCCTGTCCTCAATGCTTAGCCTAAGAGAACTTTGCATTCTATGATCACGTCCACAGCAGCTCAGTAACCTATATCAAACACAGTCATTCGATCTAGTACAAGTATTCCTCTGTCTATCAGATCTGTCCAACTCTTGAACAAATCAATCCTCTGCATACAAGCCTTCTCAAAGACTTGCCAAATCTGTCCTCAAGTTCTTCTCATAGAACCAATGCACCTCTATCCTCAAGTTCTCTGATATAACTATCAAACTTAGCTCACAAGTCATCTGCTAAGACCTATCCAAATCTGCTCACAAGTCCCCACCAGAACCTATCCAAAAATTGCTCACAAGTCCCCACTGGAACCTGTCCAAAAATGGCTCACAAGTCCCCACTAGAACCTGTCCAAAAACTCAACAAGCTCACCAAGAAAAACTTTCTTAGTAGGAAATCACAAAGTGAATTGTTAGAGACCCAATGTGATTTGTCAAATTCATAGAAGCATAAAGAGAATTGTTAGAGACTCAATATGTTCTATACTCAAATCCCAATCTCAAAACTCAACTCAAATCAACTCATCTCAATCTCAATCTCAAATCTGAAAACTCAACTCAATATCTAAAATGGATAGGATAGAATGTTTTCTTTCAAGAACATGAAACCCCAACAATTGCCAACTATGCAAAGAATCACATAACAATGATACTCATGTTCTTTTCACCATAAATTAGGGTTTCAACAACAATTCTCATCAAACAAGGTTTAGTCAACCAACACCATCCAAACCAACATCAACCTTGAAAAATTCAACCAATCATCACAAGAAAAGGAAACAAGTAGAAATTCTTTTCCCTCCAAAGATATTTGAAAAAAACATCCACCAACACAATATCACCAAATGTAAAGAATAACTTTCTCAAATCAACTCAATGGAGTAAGCCCAATATCATGAATCAAGTAAAGCAATAACTTGATCAAAAAACCTCTACAGAAGAAACTCAACCATCAAACTCAAAACAACCAACCAAGGGTTCCACCAACTCAATGCAAGTAGCTAGACTCACAAATATAAACCCTAGTGCACAAAGCTTCCACTATCTCAAACCACAAATTATACATTCACCAAAAACTCTCTTTAAGGATAACAATTCATAAGTAGTATTCAACAAACCAGAAAATAGGATTTACACCCAACCAAAGGAAACCTAGTTGAAAACCTTTTTACTCCAACCTTATTTCAGAAAAGCATACACCAATCATACTCATAAGAAAAATGTACCCATACCATTTTGGAGTAGAAGAAAATTGATCCTTAAAGTTGTCACCACACACAACCCTCAAACTTCCAACCAAGTTAGGGTTAGAACCAAGATAAATGAGCATATATAAAAACTTTCCTTAATACACCTTTTAGCTCCTCTTCTTTAAAAACAACCACCAAAGAAGCCAAAAACACAACCAAAACTTACACCTTATATCTCCATTTTTAAATTTAGCATAGCAAAAGACTAATCTCAAAAATACAACCAAAGAAAATATCCCATTATTTCTCCTATATCTTTTAAAAAATGCTAAACGATGCCAAAAATCATATCAAGAAAATAATCACACATTATAATGGCTGCCCTTGAAGAATCCGAAATTCGTGGCACAAAACATGTTTTAATAAAAACGTGACTAATCGATGCACAGCTCCCTCCATGGGGATCAAAATGCAGGCCTCCGCCTACGCAAAGCCCAAACGCAGCGTTCGCTGCCACTAGCCCACAAGAGGCTTACGAAGTCCAAGACGGACTTCCTTCCACATGAATGGTCAAGCTTTTCGAAAGCTTTTCAAACCACGAGCTCTCATCTTTCGTAGCGTAAACAGAACATTCGATCGCAGCCAAACCAATTAAGTGCCTTCGATTTTCCAAGAGACTTTAACCTTAGGAACCTTCTCATATTTATAGTCCATACGTGGACTTTAGAACACGTCGGTTGCAAAGAACAGTAATTTCGAATTTAATCGAAATTTGCTTTCTAAAGGCTTTAAAAACCCTTAAGTATTTTTAATAAATTAACAATACTTTCTCCCTTAATTAATTAAATAATTAATTAATTAAAACCTTGAAATGTTTTAAATAATAATTAAATAAATAATAAAGAGAACTTCGATTGGTTTTAATAAAAACCATTTAACTTGGTTTTAATGAAAAACCCTTGCCAATGGAATCTCTCCGGATTCTCTTGGAATCTTCCACCTTTGAAGCCAACACATCCTCTTAACATTAATGCCATTTCCTTTTGACATCAATGACAACTCATAGACAAGAAGCTAGGATCTCAAACCCAAAATTGCCAACAAAATTTATATATTATAATAGATACGAGGGCCAATGCTGAGGAGGCACTCTTATTTTAGTATACCCTCTACCATAAGAATCATCCTCTTTGAAATACTTAATTTTTAAAGGACTCCTAGAATATGTTGAAGGTCTACATGCATATTAAGAAGAAGGAAGACTTAGAGGTTGATGTTAGCCTCTCCAAATATTAATTAACCATTCCAATCTCTTATTCTATTTGCAATATTTTATTGATGGCCTATGGTGTTAGTTTTTCATGTTGTTCTTTGATCCAATTTTTTTTCTTGGTTATTTATTTTTGACCTTGGGATTTTGTCCCTACTAGAAGTTTTTTTGGCCTATGTAAAACTGTTGGGGCCCTTCAAAAAAACCCCTATTTTCACCATTAATAAAATAATAATAATAACTAAATAATCCAACCAAGAATAACCTAGATTAATATCCACATCATTCATCTCAACAAAATGAAAAAATATATGTAAAACCTATTTACCCATGGGGATCTTCAAATATTCAAAAATTTGAACATTCTCACTTTCAATTCCTAAGTTCTTAATTTTTGATACTTGAGCCAACAACCTCTATATTATAGGTAAATACAAAATTAGATAAATATGGCAAAGGTATATGTAATATATAAAAATAATATAGATACTAGGATAAATATGAATGAAAGTAATTAAAAGCAATGGTAGGGACTCCTTTCTAGGGGAAGAGCTAATATATAGAGAAAATAATAGTGTACTCTTGTTATGTATGATGGGTATAGGTGCCATAATACTCTTTGGATGCATATGAAGAATATGGAAGACTAAATTCACATATTGTACTAGATGAAGAGCTAGGAGGAAAATAATATAAAGTGTATTGATCTTGATTCAACCAATTTGACCTAATTTATTGTTGTTTTATAATATATTGACTTGTAAGACTATGAATTGGTATTCATAGTAAATTATTATTTAAGACATTGCTTGCAAGTGTGTTAGTTAAAATTAGGTGTAATAATTATCTAAAATTTGATTGATAAATTTAGTGGTGGTATTATCCTTAGTGCAACGCATAAAAGTTGTCTATACAATCAACTTAATAAAATCTATCATAAAGTAAAAATGCTTTGATTCATAATTATACAATATAGTAGGAAACCTAAAAATTTGTAGGTACTATAATCACCAAATAGGAAACAAAACCATCAACTATAAAAGGAAAAAAAAAATTGGATGAAATATCAAATAATTCTACCTATCCTAGGCATTATATATTGAAGTATGTTAAGTGGACTATTGATGATCATAATAATAGTTGGTTACATCATGAGGATAGAAATCTAAGGTATATAAATTTGTATGAATCTCATTTCCCACCATCTAGTCACATGCACATCTATAGATATGAAATATATATATATATTTGAATTTACATGGTGGAATCGGTAGCCACCACGAATCTGGGCAGGCTGTCCAGCTTTTATGGCCGCCACAATATTCTGTGATGTCCGCCCTAGAAGCCGCCACATAGATCTTCACGCAGTCCGCCCCTATAACCACCATGCCATAATCATTTTAAACCTTTTATGCCGCTGAAAGCACTAGGAAAGGGACAAGCGTTTAGTCCGACGAGGCCCGAGATTTGAACCTTGGACCTCCGCCCCCTTATGGGGTTTGGATGAACCAATTGGTCTACACCTCGGACCTGATATGAAAAATATTAGAATCTACTTATTTTTGTTATTTAAATTTGAAATATGGTTTGGTATTTTTTATAGTATACAAATGTTACCTTCCTAATGTTATGAATTCTAGAAATAGCTAATAATTAAAAAAAGTTATTCCTAATTTTTTAATTTATACCTAAGGATTACATACATGTGTAAACATCTATTCTCTTTTTCATCTATGAACATTTTTTAATTTATTTTTAGCACTATTTTTCTCTTATTGTTAATGTATTTGTTGTAATATATTGGGTATCATTTATACTTTATGATACTTATAAGGTATTTATTCATTCTCATTTAGGAGGTGTTGGAATAAATTTACCTATCTATTTCCTCTATATTATAATCCTATATGGTCTTATTTACTTTTGTTAATTAGCTATATCTTCTTTGCCTTACATGAGGGTTTTGTTCATCTTGCACATTGGTTTCACTCTGTTTGATAGGAGGAGGTGTGTTAGGATCTTTTTTAACTCAAATTACATCATTCTAAAGGTTCCATATCTTTTTATGTATATTATTTAATAAACTAAATATCTAGATTTGATAAAATTTAAATAAAAAAGTCAAGAAAACTAACATCTCTACCTCAAAATCTAAATGATTTAGATAAATTTATTTTTCCAAAATATTACTATATGGTTGATATGTGATAGGAACATTTTGGACATAATAGTTACTAAATAGGCAATTTGAGAGATTTGAGAAGTTAGAAAAAAATTCAAAATCATCGATGTTATGCATAATTATACAAATGTATTCTATTAAAAAAAATGAATATGTGCTTCTAAAAGTAGCATATATATGTTATTAGAAAAGGATTACTCATAATAAATGTCTATTTTAGCCTTGGTGGTATGTCAATGCTCAAGAGATATTTAAATTTTAAAAGATAACGGTACACCTTATATTTTATACGTTCTATATGAAGTCTTGGAGTGTTGAGATAAGAGGTCAAAGGTACTTTGAAATGTTCTAGATATATCAAATAATGGAAAGAAATATGTATTTATGGTAGTGGGGATATGCCATATAATATTTATGCTAAAGGTAAATTTGTATTGGGTTATTCTTATAACATTAGCTAAGTATTGGTACTCTAAGACAACTATGTTTTAGCTCTCAATAGGGGAGGTGTCATATGATATATCTTTTGGTTATTGAATAGAGGTGTTCTTGTCGAGTCTGGTTGAGACTAGGGATGTTGATTGGAAATATTGATAGGTGATGAAGATTTATTACTACTTTATTCAAGAATTGATGTCAATATTGCTTACCTAAGGAGGCATTTGAATAGGATGAGCACCATTTTATATGCATTGGTATTAAGGGTTTTGGTGGTAGATATATGAGAGGGGTAGGTTGTGTTTGCATGGGAACTGATGGTACTTGGGTGATTGTATAGGACATTACAGGGAGTGGTGTATAGGGAGTACAGGATTCTGGTATTCTTAACAATTTTATAAGTTTGGGCCTTGGATTATATAGCAATCATGCAACCACATATTTTTTAAGGATATTAGATGGTCGGTAGTGCTTTTGGTATTTATATGGGCTTGTCATTTTGATACAATATGAGGCGCATCATCTATGTAATAGTTGATCAAGGTGATAAAGGTGATGGATGATCTTAGGTAATATTGGCATATATAAAAACCTTATCAACTACATTTAATATGGGAAAATGATAGATATTAGATGAATAGAGTATGATACATTAGGTGGTTGGTAGGACCAAAGGGCAAGTGAGAGTTATACTACTTTGATTAGGTCATTAGATAATTTAGTGGGATATAAGAGATTTTAGAGGGACCAAGGTGATTTAGATAGGCCTATTAGGAGTTAAGAGTTGGTGGCTACCCTAATACACTTAGTTATATAGATGAGGATTTATATTATCTAATTATTTTATATCTTGGATAGAATAATACTTGCATGGAAAATAGCTACAAGTGATGGTATGATGGGACTCATCCTCAATTGTTTAGTCTACCATAGGGTCGTACAATGATATAATAGAAACATGTCAATACCTACCTATAGAGTCACATTTATGATTTCCTAGAGAGGTAAAGGTAGAGACGAAGGTAGGAGTAGTAATGATATTTCTAGTACTAGAGGATGCTATTGAAAATGAAAGATAAAATAGATCACCACTAATCAACATTGCTAGCTTTATAGAAGAGGGAATCATGGTATATCTTACTAGTTTTTATGATAAGGAGTGTGCTATGAAGAATAGCTAAGGTAGTGTCAAAGACGGATATTATAGATGAGAGATTGGCAAGTTGGAAGGATTCATGTCATTTAGAGGGTGACACGTGGGATAGGGATATGCTCAAGATACAATTTGAGAGATATCAATTTCATGCAAAGCAATACTAACTCTAGGTAGAGTAGTATTAGCTCCTAACTAAGGGCAACAACGAGGCTACACCTTTATGAGGATAGATGGTGAGTTTAGAGAGATAGTTGATAGAGTAGAAGAGGTAAATAGATGAAGTATGATAAAAGAATTTCTTTATTAGGGAGGCCATCATGGTGCATAAGACTTTTCAAATCTTGACTACTAAGAGAGATGCAGCTATAGCATAGGCTATGACCATATGAGTATCCAGAGGAGGGGACATGATACATGAGTTGTTTGTGTATATGTCAAAAGTTTAGAGTGAATTGCAACAATCATGAGAGAGCTAGTCCAATCATAGGGAGATATTATAAAAGTGTAGGAAGATTTGGATAGAGTATAGATAGAACTAATGGTAAATCAAGTGACGATTTAGATCATTTAATAAGACCTATAGGTGGAGATGGTGTGAATGATATATTATAGGGTAATGTACCATGTGGTGATACATGGAGACTAGTGAATTCCATCCTGTACAAATACTTGATCATAGATACACATAAGATCAATGAATCAAGCTTCATGAAGGTAATTGAGGATTCCTCCACACTCTAATAGGGCATTTCATAGTTGGTTTTAATCATAGTAATACATAGATGTTATGCAACATTTTTTATGATATATGATTTTTTGTTATTGTAATTAAAACTATTAAGCATTACTATGATATACTGGTTATTATTAATCCATGTGTCTATTTTTATGAATAGTTGTTTTGATGCTAATGTAAAAACTATTTTATTTAAAAAATTATAGTGAATTTTATTGAATTCCACATTAAACAAAGTATATAAAATCATTTTTTTAATTTTAAATATTATTATATATATTATATATAATATATATATATATATATATATATATATATATATATATATATATATATATATATATATATATATATATATATATATATATATATATATATATATATATATATCTAGATATATATATATATATTATTTTTTAATGGTGAATCATTTATATATGTTATTGATGACAAAATGATGTGATTTTATTTAAATATTCATTTAGAATTTTTTTAATATATAAAATTCAATATTTTATATATTAAAAAATTTGCTATAGTTAAAATCAAAATTTTAAAAATCAATTATTATATTTGAAAATCAATTCAAAATATATATTTTTTAAAATTCAATTTTATTTATTTTTTGAAATTTTAAATTATATTTACTTTTTCTATATAAATAAAATTAATAAATTGAGAGTAAGTGCAACAATGAGTACAAGGTGATCCAGGAGTAAGTATAGCAGCAAGTGTGAATGTGAGGTAAGCCATGAGTAAGTGCAACAATAAGTGTGAGTGTGAGATAGGAGTAAGTATAGTAGTAAGTGTGAATAAGTTTAGCTAAAAGTATGTGCAGCCAAAAGTGAGTGCAAGTGCAAGTCGGGAGTAAGTGCAATAATGAGTGTGAGAATGAATTGGGAGTGAGTGTGCAAGCCAAGAGCATTTGAGATCAAAGAGGGAGTGTGACCCAAGAGGGAGTAAAAGCCAATATTCAGTCAAGGTAGAAGAGCAACAGGTTTATTTAAAATGCATCAATGCTTCAAATCCTTACCATGAATGTGTGGAATATTATTTCCAAAAATTGTTAAATCCAAGGAACGTCAAGAAAAATAGGAGACAAAAAAAAATTGTGAGCCAAGAGGGAATGCAAGCTGGGAGTGTGTGCAAGGTAGTAGAATGTGAGGCAAGAGAGAGTGTGAACCAAAAATGAGTGTAAAATAATAGGGAGTGCAAGTCAATATTCAATCATGGTAAAATAATGGTAGGTGCATCTAGTGTGCATCAATGCTTCAAACCCTTACCATGAATGCATTGAACATTATTTCCATTTTTTTGAAATGAATGAAAACTAAGAAAAAAAGAGACACAAGAAATTGTAAGTTAGGAGAGAGTGCAATCCATAAGCAAGTGTGAGACAATAGAGAGTGTAAGCTCAGAGTAAGAGTGGGTGTAAGCAAAGAGGAATTGTGGACCAAGAGGGATTCAAAGCTAAGAGTAAGCCCCATTAGCTATTGTGGAAGGAAAGTCATTTTTTAAAGCCCTAATGGGAAGTCAATATGACATATATAGAAATCAAAATTCCCTAGTTTAATGTACGAAAGCTCAAGTTAGAGATAAGGGAAATAGCAAATACATGACAAGTTTGATCTAGATTGCAAATGGTAAACCATAATTAAGTATCAAGGATGATATGATTGAGCATGATATAATGTTTCTTAAAATTAGAGGGCTAATATGTAAGTTCCATATATTATGGCTAGGG
Organism: Wollemia nobilis; assembly: GCA_028583015.1. Lineage (NCBI taxonomy): Eukaryota > Viridiplantae > Streptophyta > Pinopsida > Araucariales > Araucariaceae > Wollemia > Wollemia nobilis. The sequence goes on from JAQPPZ010006797.1 coordinate 45,741, forward strand.
TTTTTGGAGATTTAAAATTGGATCAAGTGGAAATGGGGATTGAATTTAAAATAATTTTATGACTTTTCTTCCTAAAGATTTTTTCTCATCATATTTTCTAGTTCAAAAATTAGGAATAAAATAATGGTTGGTGGACCATGGAATAATTTTTTTTGTTGAATCATAAACTATTAAGAATCTTCCATTGTAGGTTAGGCTTTTTGGACTTCCATATTATCTCATAAATAAGAATGTTTTGAGAAATATTATAAATACCCTAGGGAAATTCATCAAGGAAGTACCAACAACTAAGGAGAAAAATCATTATATATATACTCCAATACGTGTTGCTATAGATATTTCAAAACATTTACCACAATACATTAAGATTAAATATAAATCAAGAGAATGGTATCAACAATTAGATTATTAAAATATTGTATTTTGTTTCCATAATTATTTTGAGATTGGACACATGGCAAGAGTTTGCAAAGTAAAAACTATGAAAAAAGAGAAAAAATTCTAACCATGAGATAAACTTCAAGATGAAGCAAAGAAATCATTCAATAATATATGTTAGATCAAATTAGGATATTCCACTCCAAAATAAGAGGAAAATAAATATTATCAACAATATCAATTGGAAATTTTAGAAGGAATTAAAGGTGGAAAAGAAGATGTGGAGATAAAACCAAAAATAAATACAACAAAAAAGGTCAAGTTTATTCTAGGTAAATCATCTTCATTTTCCTCAAATAGTATAGAATCCTCTTCAGGTAATAAAAGTGAAAGTGGTGAAGATGTTATCCCTTGCAATTTAAAGTTTCAAGAGGAGAAAATTATAGAACTGAGGTTGGAGGAAACCCACAACATTTTAGGATTTTTAAGGCATAATAAGGAGGTAATTGCTACATAAGAGCATCCTTGTAGAAATATAAATAAGATTGTTCTTTTGATATTATTCCTTGCACTTTATATCATTCAAAACAAGGTAAACCCAAATATGATAAGTTTTATTGTGAGTAGTGTGAGAAGATTGAAGAGTTTGATGAAGACGAAAGGATTGCTGAGTATGAGCAAAAAAAGGAAGATCTACAAAGCAAAACCAAAGGGAAAAAGAAACACAAAGGGATATTTATATGGGAAAATAAAAGCAAATATCACAAGTGTTAACAAGAAGTGGGACTAAACCCACAAATAAAATAAAATAAAAATAACAATGAAAATAATATCTTGGAATATTAGAGGAATGAATAAGAACCCTAAAAAAAGTATTAAGAAATTGTGAGGTTATTATAGATAAGATATAAAAGTTGGGCAACAAATATATTAGCCATTCGTAGTATTAAATTTCATCTTGATATAATTTAAAATTTTGAAAGCATTTGATATAAAAGGAGTTAAAACTCTTGAGTTGGAGAGGCCCCGGTTCAAATCTCTCCCTCTCATATATTGCAGATATGCTATGTAATAGATAGTAGGGACCCTAGTGGAGGTGTGTATATCCACCCGCTTTATGTAATATTGTGCCTTAATGAAATATATAAAAGGAGTTGATTGTGGAAACTTAGTAGTTGAGGAAGATGAAGAATATCTCACGTAGAAAGACAAAGTTGAATATACTATAATTAACTTGTTATAAATTTAATGAAATTAATGTAATGGATATTTTTTTAATGGGAGTGGCCCCAATAAAAGCCATGCATAGCTTATTTAAAAAAAAAAAATTAGCAACTTTTATATGTTTAATGGCACCAACAACCAGGTCACCCCAATACCTTCTCAACACACATAAAATTTATCCTATTCATTGTACTTAAATGAGATTTTTTTAATGCTATAAATATTCTTAAAACCCATAAACAAAAGTATATTTACAAAGAATACAATTATATTTTAAACAAAAAAATAATTTTTACATACCTATATTCACACTTTACATGCTTTCAATATTTGTGGACATCCATACATTTTTCATTAAAGTATTTTTTAAATTATTATTAAAAAACTAAATATTATTTGTAATATTTTAATAATATTATATCACATTATAAGTTTATTTTCAAATTATTTTCAAATCAGTGTTTGATCTCTAGTAATTTATGCAAAGATATTTATTTATAAAATCATTTTAAAAATAAATAAAAATATATAAATTCTTAGAGTAAGTCTACATCTATTTTATAATGTATTAGCATCACTAGATGAGAGTTTTACATATCTATGTATCATTTTGAAAATTTATTTATCCCATTAAAACAAATTTAGTTACCCGGTGCATGGTTATAAAAATTTCCACCAATCTGTGATTTTTTGTAAAAACCATAAGAAATCATGGATTGTAATTTTTTAAAATATCTTAGCATCATGAAACTTAGTAACTCATGGCAATAAAAAACTTGTCAACTTCTGCCAAAGCTGTAAAAACATAGAAGAAATGTAGTAAATTGTTTTAAAACTTATTTCTTCTCATTTGCTTATTTTTTCTCTCAACTATGTGGAAACTATTCTAAGAGTTGAGAACAATAATCCTAAACAAATTTTATGGACTGTGGTTAATATTGAACAACATTTCAAGGAGAATTCACTTATTCTATATAGAATTTTTTTTAGGTATTTCCCCAAAAGAATAGGATTATGTTAGAATAATTTTTTTTTGTTCTTTTAAAGAATGTAGGCTAGGATGTATATCTATAGGTAGAATTCTTGACTAAAAGTATCCCTCTATTTACTTGAGGCCATGTGCTATCCATTGCATTTACCTCATGTTTGAGGACATTGGAAAAATGTCATGGGTAAATATCTTGATAAAAGAGATGAAGAACATTATACATTTTATCTAAAACTACACGAGTTATTAGCTTGATGTGGAAGCACAATGACAAAGAGATATTATTTACCTAGGAATCACTTGATTTACCTTCAATTTTATCGACTTTGAAGTACCCTCGAACAACATCATCCACTTTGAAGTAGATGTTTTTAAGCAAAGAAATACACCTTACATTACAATTTTCTTGTCGAGATCATATTTAAATTTTAAAATTTTATTTTACACTTTAGTATTACTTTTTCTAAATTTTTAGTATTTACTATTTAATTACAGGTCAAAACCCTTGGTAAGGGTTTTTTCTTGCATATGGAAAATAAAATAGTAATGGACTATGGTGGCCTACATCAGGCAATGGATAGAGCCAAAGAGGTCATTGAATATTATTATGGTGGCAACTAGTGTACGTCTAAACAAAATTGGTATATTATTGATAGAAGATGGACAAGACAAGCCCATAAACCTATTGATGCTATGGGATGCTTCTTTAACACAAAATTTCTTTACATTAGTAGTCTTAGAGTGATGAAGAGGCCTAGGCTTGGTTCTATGTTTTTGTAGAGGATGGTAAATAACCTTACCTAACATTGTCTTATCCTTAAGTTCCAACTATATAAAGTTGTAGGAGAGATCTTGTTTGCATCTTCTTTTGCTAAAGAGGTGAGGTCAAGCTTAAGATCGGGTTAAACATTTAAAGACTTGAATAACATTTTTAAAATATATTATGTAGTTATATTCTTGTAATTTTTTAATGTAAATTAATACTTTTTAAATTATTTTTTTTTGTAGATATATGGTGGGAATATTAATGCTCTAAAAAACCTACTCTACATAAGATGGTTATCTACACCTTCAATCAATCTTGTAACACTTTTGGGTGTAAGCATCACAATTGGATTCTGTTTGAGGTTGTATACACCTAGAAGTGCAATAGGTTAATCAAGAGCACCTCAATGACCTTGTGTTTGTGGAATACAATCTTATACTTAGCACAAGACAAGTGGAGGCTAGTGAATCCTATGAGGCAATTGAATTGGATAAGCCAAATCCATAATGTCATTAGATTGCCAAAAGTCCGATTAATACCAAGTTTTAGTGGGGTATTTGAGGAGGAAACAAAACACTTAAAAATATTGGAGGAGATATATCATGATGATACCATGCTTGATGAGCCTCCAATTTATCCATAAGTTCAGATCCAAGGCCAACCATCTAGAGTAAGGGAAGAAAAAGACAATTTAAATCTGTTTCAAAATTTAAAATATTACATTTATATGGTGTATATAGTTAGATATGTTGCTTCATAATCTACAATTATACTCTTTTTTCTAAATATAGAATATAAAATAAACTTTTTAAATTTCCATTTTTTTACCAAATTTTACAGTTATCAACAAAAACATAAAATATACAAATGTTCCATCCAATTTGATTTGAAAATGCTATGGTCTCGTTAGAATTAATGTAATGTGTATTATGCCTTCCTTGACACTTGTTAGTTTCACTTGACAAGTGTCATGCATTTCATATAGGCTTATGCCTATATATTGTAACCATTTGTATCAATAAAATTATCTCATCTTGTTCATTGAATAATAGTCCTAACATTTGGTATCAGAGCCAAGCGCAGAGAGCACGAGTCTAGACCAAATTAGCAATAAAGGAGGATGTAATTTTTTTTAGAAGTCAACATTGAGGGGAAATGTTACCTAATGTTGACTTGTTTTATTTTCTTTAGTTAGGATAGTGCACATTAAGAGGGATTGTTAGAATTAATGTAATGTGCATTATGCCTTCCTTGACATTTGTCAGTTTCACTTGACAAGTGTCATGCATTTCATATAGGCTTATGCCTATATATTGTAACCATTTGTATCAATAAAATTATCTCATCTTGTTCATTGAATAATAGTCCTAACAGGTCTTATAATTGTATTGGTCACATATTCGATTGTTAATATCAAAAATAAAATAAAAAATAAACAAAAACAAAAATGATAGCCTAAGATTTTTCACAACTTTGGAAAAGTCCTCTAGGCTTACATTCTTGCAGTCAAATAACTTGTCGATTAAGTTCCATTGGCTATTGTGCAAAATTTGTCCATTTATACAGGGAACCCGAACGCGTGAGAGTGAAGATCTCATTCCTGCTTTCACTGTATCTCAGTGCAGTTGGTCCTTTCAACGCTGCAGACGCATTTGCATTAGTCGGAGATATCGTCCCCAAACTTTTCCCTGTCAGAAGGCTGCTAATATAGATCGTACGTGGTGCTATGTCCACGTCCATGTCCTCATCCGCTTTAAAATATATAGACAAAGTATAGCAAACTTCATCAGATATCAGAAAAACTTAACCATTTGAAATAAACACAAAGTTGATTTGTTATTACATACCATAAATAGCATAAATAACAGAATCAGCATAATTTTTATCGGTGTATGCAGAAAAAAAAATATCGCCATCCTCCGTAGTACTCTTTATTTCACAATAATGTGGATCGGAGAGTACCGGGTGGTTCTCAAGTGTGGCCACATGTTTCCCATCTACACTCCATATCTCTCTTCGTTCCGCAAGATTGACCAAAAACGTCTGTGTCTTGGGAAAAACAACAGTAACGAAAAAATCTCCAAACAAATCAATATTTGTTTGCATTGCAGTCACAGGATTTTCTTCAGCAACCACATTAAGTAACTGTAAACCTCTGTTCTGCCATTTTATGAGTAATGTCATATCACATAGACAAAACTTTAGCTCACGATCAAGTTCGATCTCTTTGAGAAGAATTCCATCCTTTTTCGAATAAACCTCGATCTCAACCATATTTAGTATATTTCCAAATATCATGAGCATGGCCTCGTTCCACGTGCTGGATGCCAGAAGAGAGAGATTTAAAAAATAAAATAAATAATTAAAGATGAGATGTTTGTAGGTGAATTTCGACTATGGACATTGAGAAGAGTTTCAAAGTAAAGGTTAATACTTTCCGAGTTCTATTCGACCCTTGGGCTGTATTGTGGAAATGTGGTTGCCGCTATCCAGATCGTAAACATCGATACTGAAACAAGTAAACAAAGAATGAGTAAAAGATGTATGTTAATAACTACACATTTATTTCTATCTAAAAATGCAACCATAAGGCAATAGAAAATAGAGTGTGTTAAGGAAAAAGAAACCGTATAGCGTTTAATGAATAACCACCATTAATTATTTGAACTATGAAAATAGAAACAGAACATAGTAAGTCGATATTGTATGGTATGGAGGTTAATTTTATAAATTCAAACAAAAACACACAATATTTTAAGGAGACATCTTATAATTCGTCACCTCGAAGTTAAAAGAGAGTCTTTCATGTGCACTAAAGATATAACTAAGATCTTAATTCAATAAAATAGAACCCAGAGTAGACTTCAGGGTTCTTGAACTATCCTATTATCTATACAGTTCTTTGTTTTTTTTTTTTTTTTTTAAACTTGAATGTTAGTATTACCGATCCTCATGAGCATGCCGACCAAAAACCCTACGGTGAGGAAGACTAATTTTGAAAGAGAAACACGTCACTGATTCCTCTGCAAACATTGTCGTAGCTTCGCTTCTCCCATTTCCCTCTAAAATCGACCTGATTTTCAAGCACTGCATAATTAGGACGGCATTCCTATCAATAATAATAATAATAATAATAATAACAACGAACACTGCAACGTTTTCAAGACTTATACACTTAACTGTTCCGTGATTCGAGTAATTCGACCTCGTGGTGGGTAATGGCTGATCCAATTGATCAGTAACGATTGGGATTTCTTGTCGAAAGCAATATTTTCGACTTTCGAATCCAACTCAGGATCCCTAAGTTGCCAGATCTGGCTGTGGTCTGTTTATTGAAAGAATTACAATATTACCTTCATGTGGAGTAGTTAAAAAGAAATGAGATATGTCTTGACCAAAGATAAGCTCTTATGCCTAACCTCTACAAACTGCTATTATTTCTCCTTTGGCCCCTAACAGAAAGATGAGCTTATCGGACAATTCCATCTTGTGAGACGTGAAGCAAGCTCCTCTGCCATCATCTGAAAAATTATAATTTCGGCCATCTTAGCGAATTCAAAATTAGTATAGAGAGCTTTCCCTCTATTTCTATTTTTCCCCTTCAAAATAAGTTCTCCTATATCTAAATATATGAAAGGATATACGAAAATGCAATTGATTAGAAGGATTTGAAATTGGATTCCAAGTCCATACCGTCGCTTCAAAGTGGCCTGAGAAGATAGGTATTGTGTCAAGTTCAAAAGATTGTTGTTTGCTGCAAACTTCTCTTCTGAAAACTTTGTGAAGAGTGTTGCTGCACTTCTTCATCTTCGATCTCTCTTCTCTCCTCTTCCATGTGTAGGAGGTGGATACATCTGGATACATCTTGGCAACCGAACCATGCCTAACCGAAATGAAGATCTCCTAACAGCTTATAAATGGAGTGTTGTAAAGATAGAAATTTTAAAATTTTGAAAAAATGTCTAAGGCTTAATTTTTAATTTTTTGGGTTGTATATTATATTTTTACAATTAAATAGTTAAATAATTATATTGCATATTTTCTATTATTTTTTATTAAAATTTAAAAATTTATTTTATTTTTTACTCTCTACTTTAATAAAAAAATATTTTATCTTTTATTCTTTACTTTTATGGCATATAAAGGTTTTGTTTTAAATTACATCCAAACAATTCCAAGGAACACTTAAAATATTTTAATTTTATTTTAATAAAAATAAAAATCATTTATATTTTTAATAATATATATTTGGAAAGGTTAAGTTAATTATAATCATCAGAGTGCTTATCACGAATCTCTTAGTTTTATCTTTACTTACAGAATTTATAGAAGTTATTCTATGAAGTTTATCTTTACTTAATGAATTTATAGAAGCTATTCTATGAAGTTAATATTTTGTTGTTAAAACTAGTTGCTAGATGAGAGTATTAATTTTAGTCGGTTGTAAAAAAAGGAAAATGGGTTACGCTAATTTTGAGGAACGAAAACGGTTGTTACACGTGTATTTTTGGAGATGATGTTTGAGAGGAAGTTTATAATTTTGTTATTAAAATTAGTTGCTAGATCAGAGTATTAATTTTAGTCGAAGAAAAACGGGTTACGCCGATTTTGAGGAGCGAAAACGGTTGTTACACGTGTACTTTTAGAGTTGATTTTTGAGGGGAAGTAATTTCCTACTTCTAAAAATATTTTATTGTTGGAATTTTAATTTAAAAAATATTAAATATAATTTACAATTTATAAAAATATTAAAAAATTATAATATATATATATTAAAGCGAAAAACCTTTTGCAGAGTCGCTTTGGTCTGAGAGACCACGAACTGGGAGGTTTTACACCATAATTCAGCTTTTTGGTAGGGTGGAGATTTGAACCTGGAACCTCCTTTGGAGGATTGCCCTCTCCTCTCCAACTCACCTACATCACCTCGAGTTTAAAAAAAAAAAATTATAATATTTAAAATATATCATATTTAAAGGATTTAAAAATGTAAATAACATATGTTATTTATAACCATTTAATATGTTTCATTTATAACTACCTTTTCACGGAGTTTAATTTAAGTTTACTTGAAACTGAGCTTTAATTTCAAAAATATTAAAAATGATTTAAAATTTATAAGAATTATATTAAAATTATGAAATAATTAACACTGTTTAAAAGCTATATATAATTATATGTTATTTATAACCATTTAATATGTTTCATTTATAACTACCGTTTCACGAAGTTTAATCTAAATTTATTTGAAATTGAATTTTAATTTAAAAAATATTAAAAATAATTTAAAATTTATAAAAAATATATTGAAACTATAAAATAATTAACACTATTTAAAAGTTATATATATGATTTGGTTAATAAATCTCATCTTATTATGACCTCTCATTAATTCTTATAAAGTTGAGAGGTGAGCTTATCAATAGCGACCAAACATACAACCATACACACACTGAATCCCTCACACACTCGCCCTCATGGTTTGAAATTAGACATCCCAAAGAAGAACCAAAGCCCAAATCGTTATGATGTCCCTGAGCTATATCATATTCAAAGGGCTTGAATAATTTAAATAACATTCAATTATATGTTATTTATAATTGTTTAATATGTTTCATTTATAATTATTTTATATTTTAATACAAGGAATGAACAACGTCTACATCATTTTATCCTTGTGGGCATGGATTCAAATTCAAAAAGCTATCATTGTAGCTTTACCCCACTTTTGTAAACTTTTACTCCAAGTAAGGGAGACCTTAGAGAGGCCCCAAATTGAAACTGTCCACCTCAAACTGAAAAATAATGAGCAAAAATGGGTTGGTCTACTACCTCCCTACATTTTCATAAAGTTTAAAGGATGTCTAAAAATGTATACTTCAATTATAAGTAATATGTCTCCAAATGTTTGTTTAATTTTTTTTTTATAATACTTTTTATACACATCTACCATGGGGATTGAACCTGGGTCACATCACTAATAATGCAAGCATCACCGACAATGCAAGTAACGTCCTTACCGGTAAAACACATTTTTATAATATTATTTTAAATTTTTTTTATTTATGAGTAATTAAAAGGATGAAATGTGCTTATTAATTTTTTTACATTAAATATTAATAAATATAATAGTCTACCAAATTTTCTATATAATAATACTAAAGTTTAATATATTTTAAATACTAATATAACACATATACTTTGTATTGTTTATATTCCTACAACTTTCCTATCATTTTATGTTATTAAATAAAACTTTAAGTTTTATTATTTTTCTTGGTCTTCAAGGAATTATTTTGCTACAACTTTAATAATTTATTCCTCCCTCGTTTAGCATGTTATGAACCTTTATGGTCATTAATAAAAATTATTGATTAATATGAAAAAATATCAAATCATTTATCCACAATAACAATCAATACAATGAAATAGAGATAGATAATACCCTTCAGGTAGGGAAACACCACTATTATTCCATAAGGAAGGAACCATCCCATAATATCTCTTAAATGAGATATACTCTATAGGCCAAGATTGTTACTGAAGAATACTTGATATGATTGATGATGATTACAATGGTAATGTTCCTACGTTTTTTACCCATCTTCCTAAAATCTTATCCCACTCATTATTATAATATAATCAACCTTGGGTTATGTGTAGTCCATGCAAACTATACATAATACCCTTACACAATGTAATATCATATCCCCATATTTCTATCCCTAGGTACCCTACCATACCATCCACTACAAATATTTTATCCTCAAAACATGAGAACAAACTAAATAATATGATCTTATAAGCAATGCTGGCAACTAATACCAATCTTGATCATACATCCATCCCAATCAATTTTAAATTGCGATGTTCTTCGATGATGTCAAGATTCCCTTATGCCACTTAAATATTCATAACTACTCTATTACCTTCATGCCTCTACTACTCTACTATAATATTTTGAATGATTGGTCCTGATATTCCTTGATGTTATTGTACAAATCTAATATCCAAAATTATTGTGAATTTTTCTAAACATTGGCATACTTCATGTCTTTCTAATTCCATGCCAATCTATAATAGTATTGATGCTCAAACTCATGTCTCCAATATTGTTGTCACTCTTGGTGGTGTAGGTGGTTATGTGCTACAACCTTAAGCTGACATTCTATTTCCTTTCATTCTTTAGCATTTTGTTCCTCTTTTAAATTATTCCCCATGCTCTTCTCTCTTGTTCCCTTCTTTTGGTGTATTCTTCTATTCTTCTAATAGAGTGTCCTTGGAATTTGTTGTTTCTTCTTCCATGGACTCTATCGTTGCTGTTTCTTTATGGACTCTACTACTGGTACAACTATAGATTCAACTTTTGATCTTTTTGTTTTTTTCCTAAATTGTTTTCCTACCATAATTTATTTATGCTTCTCCTTGGATCCTTGCTGTATAAGCTAAGAAAGATCCTATACTATCATCTTTCTATTTCTTGTACCATAACTTTATAAACTTCTTTTGCACATTAATGTTAACAATACCCAAAGAATACTATGAAGGTTAACCTAGAATAATATTCACATCATTCTTCTTAATAACATCAAAATATGAATGTAAATTTTTTTTATACATTATGATCTTCAAATCTTCAAAAATTTAGACATTCTCACTTTCAATTTTTGTGTCCTAAATTTTTGTTGTTTGAACTTATTACCTCTTAATGAAGGTAAAATAAATAAAACTACAACTACTACAAGGGTTAATAGAAAAATTATCATTTTTTCTCTAAATGCATCCACAAACATACAAAATAATTTTTTTTCAAATAAATGTTTATGATCATTATTTAAACTATATAACATCAAATTTATGGTTCCCTTTACCACAAACTATCATATTTATCATTTCCTTCCACCAATTTTTTAAAATTATATAATTCTCTTTCAATTTCTTTTGTTTATCTTAGAGAATTTTTTGTATAGCTATTGAGGGTATCTTTCAAACTAGCAATGTTTATTTATGGGTCTCTTTAACTCAATAATGTGTTCCCCACTTTATCTTAAGTCTACTTATAATTCTTTACCTAAATAAAACTTACCCACCAAAAATAAGCTTTCTTTTATAAAAAAAATTCAAGTTGGTATTACCAAAAATGGTTACCAAAGTATAGAGATCTCAACTTTATCTATGATTCTCTCTAAAATATCAATCTCTCTAAAAAAATATAACTCCATAATTTTACATCCACAATAAGTAAAGACAATGTAAACTAAGTCTATACAAAAATATATATCTCCCCATGTATTTTAAAGTTAGAATTCTACATAAACAATTAGATTCAAAAAATATATTAGATAACTTGCTTAACCTAAATGATAGATATCTCAAATTTTATTTAGAAAAAAACCACACAATTTGAAAACTTTCCATTGCCCTTGATCTAGAAGGTTGACTTCATACGGTTGTATCTCCCTTAAAACTAATCAAATTCCTTATGTAAACAATAATTTTAAATATCTTAAAATTCCAAAAAAAATGACATAAGAATCATCTAAGTCAGAATTTTTTACAAAAGGATATTGGGTCTTCAAGAATGATTATTTTTTAAAAAATAAATTACCTTATTTTTACAATAAAAAAAGATCCCTACTTTTCCAAAATCATTGCTTTAATACACCTTATTGTGAATATTTATTCTCATTATAGAAATCATTCACCATTGCATAGAAATATCATATCATTCATCCACAAATAGCTATCCATAATAACAATACACATAATGACATAGATATAGATAATTCCCTTAATATAGTACAACACCAATATTATTCCTAAAGGAAGGAACCACTCCATAATATATTTCAACTGAGATCTGCTTCATAAGCTAAGATTGTTACAAGAGAATACTCGATATGATTTATGATTATTATAGTGAAAATATCACTTCTTTATACACCCATATTTTTAAATCCTTATCCCACTAAAAATTATAAAATAATATTATAATATAATCATCCTTTTTTTTTTTTTGTGGCTCATGTTGAAAATTCAATACAATACATTTCATTTATTGTATGGAATTTTTGGGTATGGAGATCCATAATACCCTTACATAATATAATATTATATTTCAATATTCCTATCTCTAGGTACCCTAACATAGTCCTAGATCTCATAATTTTGTAATAACTATGAAAATGATAAAATGGGATTCAATCGTATCAACTAAGTTTAGGTCTTTATATGATGATGATTTTTTTATGATACCAAGATAATGTGTTTTAAGAAAATACCATTATAATAAAATTACTTTATAGAAGATAGGAATTCATTACCCAAACATATAATTCCCCTATGATTAGATAGGAGTTAGTTCAACATATCTTCCTAGAATGTGACTACTCACTGAAGATACTTCAGGTACTAATAAATAATGTGGGTGTAGTGCAGGCTTTACCAAATACCATGCTAACTTGATTAGAGAAATGGGAAAAGCATTTCATAAGTTCTAGGCTCAATAGAATTTTGAATCTAATTTCTTTGCACTATTCTTGGGGGGTACGGGTGAAAAGGATTAGAAGAATATTTAGGGAGATAATAGGACAAAGGGAAGAAATTTGCATATTATTGTATAAACAATTAATAAAAATGTGAAGATAATAAATTTTTTAACCACACCTAAAATACTATATGGGGTTATACTAAGCAAAACCTAGAGCTTAGACCCAACCAATAGCTTGGATGGTACTCAAAACCAATCAAGGATCAAGACTAAATGGTTGCCATCTCAAGAAGGATTGATGAATATGAACTTTCATGAGGCCTCATAAGGGAACTTGAGGAAGGCCAGGGCAAGTGTTATTGTTCAAGATAAACAAGGAAGAATAAAGGGTGTAACCTATGAATATTTGGAAATAACTATAAGCCACCAAATAGAAAATCGAGCACTATTGGTAGAGTTAAAACTAGAAAGAGCCTTATAATTTAGAAACTTAGTATTAGAAGGAGATTATATAAATATCGTTAACTATCTTAAGCAATAAGTAATGAAAAATTAGAAAATAAGTAATATTTCTTAAGATATTAGGAATGCTTTTCAAGCCTTTGTTATGGTAAAAGTAGTCCATATTTATAGGGAAGGCAATACGGTTGCAAACATGTTAGCCAATAGGGGAGCACTATGAGAGGAGTATAAAAGGTGGATACCCCAAAGGGAGATTCACATAGATAATTTTATATTAGTTCAAAAGGAGCAAATTTTGGATAATACATAGTCCTTGCATAAGGATGGGGAATGAAGGGATATTGCACTAGGATATATGGTAAATGGACACCAATTTGAAATTCTATGAAAATTTTAATTTGTAGAAGGTAAAGTCTATTGGAACTATAAATTATTATATTATAATTAACATGAATGTGAAAGGGCTACACGTTATGTATGAGTAGTTTAGGAAGTGATTTTTTGATCTATATGTTGAGAGAGAAGGTTGGTGGAAGTCAATGCTAGATATGCTTGATGAGCATATGAAAATTTATGAAGAGAAGGTGCTAGCCCAATGGAAGTATGATCTGGATAAAAGAATGTATATATAGCTTGATCAAAGAAATGAGTATGAATATTAGCTTTAGGAAGTTCAAAAATAATTTTATTAAAAGTGGAAGGAGCATGAGAAATAATTTAATTGAGATGTGGATGTGCATGGTTTTTATTATACTATGGAGTTGAGTTCTAGTTCAAGGGATTCATAGGAAATGGGAGATCCGAAAGACTATAAAATATTTGTTTAATTTATTTATTTTAGTGTTTGTAAGGTTGAGGGTGAACCAAAAACCCTATTTTTATGCTTAATTTGGATATTTATGGTTTATTTAGAATTAGTTATAATATTTTTTTGTATGGTTTGAGGTGAGCTAGAACTCCTTGGGCATGTAAGCTAGGAGGTATTATTGGACTTGTGTCCTCTTTAGTAAGAAGGATTTTTGTATCTATAGTTGTACTTTTGTAAAAGGGTTCAGGCCCTTTCAAAATCTTGATTTTACCCTAATAAAAAAATTACCATGATACCATAGGACTTATCTCAAGCTCATACAACTAACTAAAAATTTTAAATGACACTTTATCAGATATGAATAATTTTATCAAAAGAAAACAACATGTTCCATATATAATTATCTCTTTATGAAGTTTAATGTATGTCTCAAAATGCATATTCCAAATATAATTAGGATATATTTATATTATGATAAATACTTTTTAGGTTATTATACCAAGAAATGTATTTTAAGATAACATCAATATAATAAAATTATCTAGGTAATAGGATTTATTTCAATCCCATACAAGAAATTAAAAAGTGTCAATGAAACTTCATTACATATGAGTAATTTATCAAAATATATAATATGTTTCATTTATAACTACCTTTCCATGAAGTTCAAGGGATGACTCAAAATACACATCACAAATATAATTAAGATTTCTTCAATGTTATTTTTTTTCTTAATTGACTACTTTTCAACATTATTCTTAATTTTTATGATTTATGAGTTATTATAAGGATTAAATCTATTTCATAAATATTTACATTAAACATGGATAAAAATAATAACTTTCCAAATTTTCTACATAATAGTATTAAAAATTATTACTTTATTAAATATTAGTAAATGATGCATATTCTTTGTGTTATTTGAAATGAAAATATTGAGCTATTATCTTATTTTGGTGACTAAAATTCTATTGGTATTGAGACATTACTTTGTCATAACATCAATAATTTCTTCCTCCATTACTTAACATGAGGTCTCACAATTTGGAAACCACTAAGAAAATGAAAGCATGGGGTTCAATCATATGAGAACATGATCATAGTCTAAATGTTCACATTATAATCAATACTTTAGAAATAATATAAACCATGTTAACATAACTTATTATAATACCATGATAATGTTGCCTAGTAAATTCCTATTGTAGTGCTTATAACACAATCAATATGTAATATGTATGGGTTTGTTTTAATATCATAGAACCAATTTAAAAGATATTTTGAATGCAAGAACATAACACTAGAAATAATGCTTAAATAATTGACACACAAAAATCAAAATTGCACAACAATGAATTAATATTGTATTAATGGGAGGGGGAGCTTAGAAAAGCCATTTTTAAAATCAGGATATTGTGTAATCTTTTTGATAAAATTTTATAGGGGTTAGGGTTCTCTGAAACCTTAACAACAAATTTGTGGAAAATGCAACACCAAAATAACGCTTAAATAATTAACACAAAAGAATCAAAATTGCACAACAATGAATCAATCTTGTATTAATGCGGGTGAGATTAGAAACTATGTTGTTACAATTAGGATATCATGTAATCATTTTCATACAATATTACAAGGGTTAGGGTTCTCCAAAACCCTAACAACAAAGCTATGGTGTCTTCAAGCGCGTTCTTCCTAAAGGCTTTTTGTCATCATATTTTCTATTTCAAAAATTGGGGATAAAATAATGGTTGGTGGACCATGGAATAATTTTTTTTGTTGAATCAAAAACTATTAAGAAGCTTCAAATGTAGGTTAGGTTTTTTGGACTTCCATATCAACTTATAAATAAGGAATTTTTAAAAAATATTGGAAATACCCTAGGGGAATTCATCAAGTAAGTACCAACAACTAAGGAGAAAAATCATTCTATATATACTAGAATATGTGTTGCTATAAATATTTTAAAACCTTTACCACAACACATGAATATTAAATCTGAATCAAGAGAATGGGATCAACAAGTAGAATATGAAAATATTGTGTTTGGTTACTACAATTAGTTTGATATTGGACACATGGGAAGAGTTTGCAAAGTAAAAATTATAAAGAAAGAGATAAAAATTTCTAGCCATGAGATAAACTTCAATATGAAGCAAGGAAATAATTCAATAATAGATGTTAGATCAAATAAAGGATATTCCACTCCAAAATAAAGGGTAAATAAATCATATTGACAATATCAATTGGCAAGTTTAGAAGGAATTAAAGGTGCACAAGAAGGTGTGAAGATAAAACCAAAAATAAAGACAACAAAAAAGGTCAAGTTTATTCCAAGGAAATTACATTCATTTTCCTCAAATAGCACATAATCCTCTTTAGGTAATAAAATTGAAAGTTGTGAATATGTTATCCATTGTACTTTAATGTTTAAGGAGCATAATAATATAGAATTGAGGTTCAAGGAAGCCCATGACAATTTAGGATTTTTAAGGTAAAATAAGAAGGTAATTTCTACATAAGAGCATCCTTGCAAAAATATAAAGAAGACTGTTCTTTTGAGGTTATTCCTTACAATTTAGATCCTTTAGAACAAGGTTAAGTCCTACTATGAGCAGTGTGAGAATATTGAAGAGCTTGATGAAGATGAAAGTATTGCTAAGAATGAAAAAAGTGACGAAGTCCCAATAAGGAAAAACAAAGAGAAAAATAAACACAAAAGGACAATGATATGGGAAAACAAAATAAAATATCAAAGTGTTAACAAGAAGTGGGGCTAAACCCACAAATAAAAAAAAAAGTAACAATTAAAATAATATCTTGGAATATTAGAGGAATGAATAAGAACCCTAAAAAAAGGTACTAAGAAATTGTGAGTTGTTATAGATAAGATATTTTTAGATATAAAAGTTGGGAAACAAATATTTTAGCCATTTGTAGTATTGAATTTCATGTTGATATAATTTAAATGTTTGAAAGCATTTGATATAAAAGGAGTTGATTGTAGAAACTTGGCAGTTTGAGGAAGATGAATAATATATTTGATAGAAGGGTAAACGAAGAATATCTCAGATAGAAAGACAAATTTGGATATGTTGTAATTAACTTGTTAGAAATGTAATGAGATCAAAGTAATTTTTTATTTTTGTAATGGGAGTGGCTCCCAATTGAAGCCATGCATAACTTAATAAAAAAAAACGAAAATTAACAATTTTTTTATGTTCAATGGCATCAACAACCAGGTTGCTGCACCTACCCTTAGGAGCATTAGGAGGACCTTATCAATACACATAATATTTATCCTATTCATTTTACTTAAATAAAAAAAATTAATGTTAGCAATATTCTTAAAAACCATAAGGGTAAACGGAGAATATCTCATATAGAAATACAAATTTAGATATGTTGTAGATAACTTGTTAGAAATGTAATGAGATCAATGTAATGTTTTGTTTTTGTAATGGGAGTGGCTCCCAATAGAAACCATGCATAGCTTATTAAAAAAAAAAAAATTAACAATTTTTTTTATGTTTAATGGCATCAACAACCAGGTTGTCGCACCTACTCTTAGGAGCATGAGGAGGACCTTATCAATATACATAATATTTATCCTATTCATTGTACTTAAATAAAAAAAATTAATGTTAGAAATATTCTTACAAACAATAAACAAAAGTATAGTTGCAATGAATACAATTATATTTTATACAAAAAATAAATTTTACATACCTACATTCACCCTTTGCATTCTTTCAATATTTGTGGACATTCCATATATTTTTCAATAAAGCATTTTTTAAATTATTATTAAAAAAATAAACATCATTTGTAATATTTTAATAATCTTATCACTTTATAAGTTTATTTGCAAATTAATGTTTGCTCTCTAATAATTTATGGAAAGATCTTTATTTTTGAAATCATTTAAAAAATTAATAAAAATATATATTTGCGTAGAGTAAGTCTACATCTATGTTATAATGTATTAGCACCACTAGATGAAAGTTTTACATTCCTATGTATCCTTTTGAAAATTTATTTACCCCATTAAAATAAATTTAGTTACCGAGTGCATGGTTAGAAAAATTTCCACCAACCTATGATTTCTTGTAAAAATCATAAGAAATCATGGCTTGTAATTTTTTTTTAACTTCTTAGTATCATGAAACTTAGTAACTCATGGCAATGAAAACTTGTCAAATTCTCACTAAAAAATGACCAAAGGTGTAAAAACATAGAAGAAATGTAGTAAATTGTTTAAAAAAACTATTTCTTCTCATTTGCTCATTTTTTCTCTCAACTACATGGAAATTATTCTAAGAGTTGAGAACAACAATATTAAACATTTTTTATGGATTGTGTTGAATATTGAACAACAATTCAAGGAGAATTGTGACTTATTATATATAGATTTTTTTTAGGTATTCCACCAAAAAGAATAGGGTTATGTTAGAATAATTTTTTTTTTTTAAAGAATGTAGGCTAGAATATATATCTATGGATAGACTTATGGATAAGATGCACCCCTCTATTTTGTTAAGCCCATGTGCTATCCATTGCATTGACCTCATGCTTGAGCATATTGGAAAAGTTTCATGGGTTAAGACCTTGATAAAAGAGATGAAGAGAATTACACATTATATCTAAACCACACATGGGTTATTAGCTTGATGTGGAATCACAATGATAAAGATATATTCTTTACCAAGGAATCACTTGATTTACCTTCAATTTCATTAATATGCAAAGTGCTCTAACAACATCATCTACTTAGTAGATGTCTTTAAGCAAAGAATGATACACCTTACCATTCCTTTTAAAGAAGGATGGATAATAGATATAGAGGTAGGCTTTTAATGATTCATTTTGGGTGAGCATTCACAAAATTATCAAGGTAATTACAATTTTATGGTTGAGATCAAATTTAAATTTTAAAATCTTATTTTATACTTTAGTACTACTTTTTCTAAATTTTTAATTCTAGGTGATAGAACCCTTGTTAAGGGTTTTTTCTTGTAGATGGAAAACAAAGTAATGGACCATCTATATGAGGTAATGTATAAAGCCAAAGATTTCATTGAATGTTATTATAGTGGCTAGTGTATGTCTAAACCAACTTGGCATATTATTGATAGAAGATGGACAAGACAATCCCGTCAATCTATTCATGCTATGGGATGCTTCTTGAACACCAAATTCCTTTACACTAGTAGTCTTAGGAGTGATGAAGAGGCCTTGGCTTGGTTCTATGTTTTTGTAGAGAGGATGATAAATAACCTTATCAAACATTTTCTTATCCATGAGTTCCAACTATATAAGGTTGTATGAGGAATCTTGTTTGCATATTTCTTTGTTAAAAAAGTGAGGTCAATCTTATGGACTATCTACATGAGGTAATGGATAGAGCCAAAGAGGTCATTGAATGTTATTATGGTGGAAACTAGTGTATGACTAAACCAACATGGTATATTATTGATAGAATATGGACAATACAAGCCCATCAACTTGTTCATGCTAGGGGATGCTTCTTGAACACCAAATTCCTTTACACTAGTAGTCCTAGGATTGATGAAGAGGCCTAGTCTTGGCTCTATGTTTTTGTAGAGAGGATGATAAATAAACTTATCAAACATTGTCTTATCCATGAGTTCCAACTATATAAGGTTGTAGAAGGAATATTGTTTGCATCTTTCTTTGCTAAAGAAGCAAGGTCAATCTTATGGACTATCTACATGAGGCAATGGATAGAGACAAACAGGTCATTGAATGTTATTATGGTGGCAACTAGTGTATGTCTAAACCAACTTGGCATATTATTGATAGAATATGGACAATACAAGCCCATCAACTTATTCATGCTATGGGATGCTTCTTGAACACCAAATTCCTTTACACTAGTAGTCTTAGGATTGATGAAGAGTCCTAGGCTTGGTTCTATGTTTTTGTAGAGAGGATGATAAATAACCCTACCAAACATTGTCTTATCCCTAAGTTCGAACTATATAAGGTTGTAGGAGGGATCTTGTTTGCATATTTCTTTGCTAAAGAAGCAAGGTCAAGCTTAAGACTAGGTAAAACATTTAAAGTTTTAAATTTAACTTTTTTAAAAATATATTATGTAGTTTATATTCTTGTAATTTTTTTTTTTTTTATAGCGAAACACCCTTTGCGGAGCCACCTTGGTCTGAGAGACCACGAACAGTGGGTACACCATCAAAGTCACTCGAGAGTTGCACCTGACCCCTGCCCGCACCAACATTATCAATTGGATTTTAGATACCCAATTCAGCTTTTTGGTAGGGTGGAGATTTGAACCTAGGACCTCCCTTGGAGGATTGCCCTCTCCTCTCCAACTCACCTACAACACTGGTATATTCTTGTAATTTTTGAATGTAAATTAATACTTTTCAAAAAAAAAAATTTGTAGATTTATGGTAGGAGGATTGATGCTCTAAAACATCTAATCTATATAGGATGGTTATCTGCACCTTCAATCAACCTTGTAACAATTTTGGGTGTGAGAACAATAACTGAATTCTATTTGAGGTTGTATACACAAAGAAGTGCAATATATTGATCAAGAGCACCTCAATGACCCTGTATTTGTGGAATACAATCTTATGCTTAGCACAATACAAGTGGAGGCTAGAGAATTCTATGAGGCAATTGAATTGGATAAGCTAGATCCATAATATGATTGGATTTCCAAGAGTCCTATTAATACCAAGTTTTAGTGGGGTACTTGAGGAGGAAACAAAACACTCAAGAATATTGGAGGAGATATATCATGATGATACCATACTTGAGGAGCCTCCAATTTGTCCATAAGTTCAAAGCCAAAACCAACTATCTAGAGAAAAGAAAAAAAAATAATTTAAATATGTTTCATATTTTAAAATCTTGCATTTATATGGTGTATATAGTTAAATTTTCTGATTCATAATCTGCAATTATACTCCTTTTTATAAAAATACAATATAAAATCGACTTTTTAAATTTCCATTCTTTTACCAAATTTTACAGTTATCAACAAAACATAAAATATACAAATGTTCCATCCAATTTAATTTGAAAACGATATGGTATTATAATTGTATTGGTCACAACTTTGACTGCTAATATCAATTAAAAATAAAAAATAAACAAAAACAAAAATGGTAGCCTAAGATTTTTCACAACTTTGGAAAAGTCCTCTAGGCTTACATTCTTGCAGTCACAATAACTTGTCCATTAAGTTCCATTGCCTATTGTGCAAAATTTGTCGATTTATACAGGGAACCCAAACTCATGAGAGTGAAGATCTCACTCCTACTTTCACTGTATCTCAGTGTAGTTAGTCATTTCAACGCTACATATGCATTTGCATTAGTCGAAGATATCATCCCCAAACTTTTCCCTATCAGAAGGCTGCTAATATGGACCATACGTGGTGCTATCTCCACGTCCATGTCCTCATCCCCTTTAAAATTCACAGATAAAGTATAGCAAACTTCATCAGATATCAGAAAAACTTAATCATTTGAAATACACACAAAATTGATTTGTTATTACATACCATAAATAGCATAAATAACAAAATCAGAATAATTTAGAAGGAATTAAAGGTGCAAAATAAATCTTATCAACAATATCAAAATAAGAGGCAAATAAATCTTATCAACAATATCAATTGGTAAGTTTAGAAGGAATTAAAGGGTGCAAAAGAAGATGTGGCGATAAAACTAAAAACAAATACAATAAAAAAGGTCAAGTTTATTCTAGGTAAATCATCTTCATTTTCCACAAATAGTATAGAATCCTCTTCAGATAATAAAATTTAAAGTGGTGAAGATGTTATCCCTTGCAATTTAAAGTTTCAAGAGAGAAAATTATAGAACCGAGGTTGGAGGAAACCCACAACAATTTAGGATTTTTAGGGCATAATACGAAGGTAATTGCTACATAAGAGCATCCTTGTAGAAATATAAATAAGATTGTGCTTTTGAGATTATTCCTTGCACTTTAGATCCTTCAAAATAAGGTAAACCTAAATATGATAAGTTTTATTGTGAGTAGTGATTGAAGAGCTTGATAAAGATGAAAGTATTGTTGAGAATGAGAAAAAAAAGGAAGATCCAAGAAGCAAAAACAAAGAGAAAAAGAAACACAAAGAGATATTGATATCGGAAAATAAAAGTAAATGTGTTAACAAGAAGTGGGACTAAAACCACAAATAAAATAAAATAAAATAAAAATAACAATGAAAATAATATCTTGGAATATTAGAGGAATAGATAAGAACCCTGAAAAAAGGTATTAAGAAATTGTGAGGTTGTTATAGATAAGATATAAAAGTTGGGCAACCAATATTTTAGCCATTCGTAGTATTGAATTTCATCTTATATAATTTAAATTTTTGAAAGCATTTGATATAAAAAGAGTTGATTGTGGAAACTTAGTAGTTTGAGGAAGATGAAGAATATCTAACATAAAAAGGCAAAGTTGAATATACTATAATTAACTTGTTAGAAATGTAATAAAATTAATGTAATGGACTTTTTTCTAATGGGAGTGGCCCCAATAAAAACCACACATAACTTATTAAAAAAAAAAAAAATTAACATTTTTTTTAAATGTTTAATGGCACCGACAACCAGGTCACCCCAACACCTTCTTAGCACACATACAATTTATCCTATTCATTGTACTTAAATGATATTTTTTTAATGTTAGAAATATTCTTACAAACCATAAACAAAAGTATAGTTACAAAGAATACAATTATATTTTAAACAAAAAAATAATTTTTACATACCTATATTCACACTTTACATGCTTTCAATATGTGTGGACGTCCATACATTTTTCAATAAATTATTTTTTAAATTATTATTAAAAAACTAAATATTATTTGTAATATTTTAATAATATTATATCACATTATAAATTTATTTGCAAATTAATGTATGATCTCTATTAATTTATGCAAAGATCTTTATTTCTAAAATCATTTTAAAAATAAATAAAAATATATAATTGCTTAGAGTAAGTCTATATCTACGCTATAATTTATTATCATCACTAGATGAGAGTTTTACATTCCTATGTATCCTTTTGAAAATATATTCATCCCATTAAAACAAATTTAGTTACCGAGTGCATAGTTAGAAAAATTTCCACCAACCTATGGTTTTTACAATTTATTTTGTAAAAACCATAAGAAATCATGGATTGTAATTTTTTTAAATATCTTAGAATCATGAAACTTAGTAACTCATGGCAATAAAAAACTTGTCAACTTCTGCCAAAGGTGCAAAAACATAGAATAAATGTAGTAAATTGTTTTAAAAACCTATTTCTTCTCATTTGCTTATTTTTTATCTCAACTATGTGGAAACTATTCTAAGAGTTGAGAACAATAATCTTAAACAACTTTTATGGATTGTGGTTAATATTGAACAAAATTTCAAGGAGAATTGACTTATTCTATATAGAATTTTTTTTAGGTATTCTCCCCAAAAGAGTAGGGTTATGTTAGAATAATTTTTTTTTGTTCTTTTCAATAATGCAGGCTAGGATGTACATCTATAGGTAGAATTCTTGAGAAAAAGTATCCCTCTATTTACTTGAGCCCATGTGCTATCCATTGTATTGACCTCATGCTTGAGGACATTGAAAAATGTCATGGGTGAAGATCTTGATAAAAGAGATGAAGAACATTATACATTTTATCTAAAACTACACATGGGTTATTAGCTTGATGTGGAAGCACAATGACAAAGAGATATTCTTTACCTAGGAATAACTTGATTTACCTTCAATTTTACGACTTTGAAGTAACCTCGAACAACATCACCCACTTTGAAGTAGATATTTTTAAGTAAAGAAATACACCTTACATTACAATTTTCTAGTAGTTCAAATTTAAATTTTAAAATTTTATTTTACACTTTAGTATTACTTTTTCCAAATTTTTAGTATTTACTATTTAATTCTAGGTCATAAAATCCTTGGTAAGGATTTTTTTCTTGCAGATGGAAAACAAAATAGTAATGGACTATCTACATTAGACAATGTATAGAGCCAAAGAGGTCATTGAATATTATTATGGTGGCAACTAGTGTACGTCTAAACCAAATTGGCATATTATTTATAGAACATGGACAAGACAAACCCATAAACCTATTGATGCTATGGGATGCTTCTTGAACACCAAATTTCTTTACACTAGTAGTCTTAGGAGTGATGACGAGGCCTAGGCTTGGTTCTATGTTTTTGTAGAGGATGATAAATAACCTTACCTAACATTGTTTTATCCTTAAGTTCCAACTATATAAAGTTGTAGGAGAGATCTTGTTTGCATCTTCTTTTTCTAAAGAAGCGAGGTCAAGCTTAAGATTAGGTTAAACATTTAAAGTCTTGAATAACATTTTTTAATGTAAATTAATACTTTTTAAGCTAATTTTTTTGTAGATATATGGTGGGAGGATTAATGCTCTAAAACACCTACTCTACATAGGATGGTTATCTACACCTTCAATCAATCTTGTAACACTTTTGGGTGTAAGCATCACAATTGGATTTTGTTTGAGGTCGTATACACATAGAAGTGCAATAGGTTAATTAAGAGCACCTCAATGACCTTGTGTTTGTGGAATACAATCTTATACTTAGCACAAGATAAGTGGAGGGTAGTGAATCCTATGAGGCAATTGAATTGGATAAGCCACATCCATAATGTGATTGGATTGCCAAAAGTCCTATTAATACCAAGTTTTAGTGGGGTACTTGAGGAGGAAACAAAACACTTAAAAGACTGGAGGAGATATATCATGGTGATACCATACTTGAAGAGCCTCCAATTTGTCTATAAGTTCGAAGCCAAGACAAGGCCAACCATATAGAGTAAGTGAAGAAAAAAACAATTTAAATCTGTTTCATATTTTAAAATGTTGCATTTATATATAGCGTATATAATTAGATTTGCTGATTTATAATCTACAATTATACTCTTTTTTATAAATATAAAATATAAAATCAACTATTTGAATTTCCATTTTTTTTTTACCAAATTTTACAATTATCAATAAACATAAAATATACAAATGTTCCATCCAATTTAATTTGAAAACGATATGGTCTTATAATTGTATTGGTCACGTCTTTGACTGCTAATATCAATTAAAAATAAAAAATAAACAAAAACAAAAATGGTAGCCTAAGATTTTTCACAACTTTAGAAAAGTCTTCTAGGCTTACATTCTTGCAGCCACAATAACTTGTCCATTAAGTTGCATCGGCTATTGCGCAGAATTTGTCCATTTATACAGGGAACCCGAACGCGTGGTAGTGAAGATCTCATTCCTGTTTTCACTGTATCTCAGTGCAGTTAGTCCTTTCAACGCTGCAGACGTATTTGCATTAGTCGGAGATATCGTCCCCAAACTTTTTCCTGTGAGAAGGCTGCTAATATGGATCGTACGTGGTGCTATGTCCACGTCCATGTCCTCATCCCCTTTAAAATATACAGACAAAGTATAGCAAACTTCATCAGATATCAGAAAAACTTAATCATTTGAAATACACACAAAATTGATTTGTTATTACATACAAGAGAGAAATTTAAAAAATGAAATAAATAATTAAAGATGAGATGTTTGTAGGTGAATTTCGACTATGGACATTGAGAAGCGTTTCTAAGCACAAGGTTAATACTTTCCGAGTTCTAAATATTGTGGAAATGTGATTGTCGCTATCCAGATCGTAAACATCGATACTGAAACAAGTAAACAAAGAATGAGTAAAAAAAGTATGTTAATAACTACACATTTATTTCCATCTAAAAATGTTAATAAGTAAATAGAAAATAGAGTGTGTTAAGGTTAAGAATATCGATAATACATTGCATAGAAAACGGATAACTGAAAGAAACCGTATAGCGTTTAATGAATAACCACCATTAATCATAAATAAGAACTATGAAAATCGAAACAGAACATAGTAAGTCGATATTGTATGGGTTAATTTTATAAATTCAAACAAAAACACACAATTATTATTTAAGGAAACATCTTATAATTCGTCACCTCGAAGTTAAAAGAGAGTCTTTCATGTGCACTAAAGATATAACTAAGATCGAAAACTTAATTCAATAAAATAGAATCCAGAGTAGACTTCAGGGTTCTTGAACTATCCTATTATCTATACAGTTTTTTGTTTTTTTTGTTTTTTTTTTTAACTTGGAATGTTAGAATTACCCATCCTCATGAGCATGCCGACCAAAAACCCTACGGTGAGGAAGACTAATTTTGAAAGAGCAACGCGTCACTGATTCCTCTGCAAACATTGGCGTAGCTTCTCTTCTCCCATTTCCCTCTAAAATCGACCTGATTTTCAAGCACTGCATAATTAGGACTGCAACGTTTTCAAGACCTGATTTTCAATAATAATAATAATAATAATAACAACGAACACTGCAACGTTTTCAAGACTTATACACTTAACTGTTCCCTGATTCGAGTAATTCGACCTCGTGGTGGGTAATGGCTGATCCAATTGATCAGTAACGATTGGGATTTCTTGTCGAAGGCAATATTTTCGACTTTCGAATCCAAGTCAGGATCCCTAAGTTACCAGGTCTGGCTGTGGTCTGTTTATTGAAAGAATTACAATATTACCTTCATGTGGAGTAGTTAAAAAGAAATGAGATATGTCTTGACCAAAGATAGCTTTTATGCCTAACCTCTACAAACTGTTATTATTTCTCCTTTGGCCCCTAACAGAAAGATGAGCTTATCGGACAATTCCATAATCCTTGTGAGACGTGAAGCAAGCTCCTCTGCCATCATCTGAAAAATTATAATTTCGGCCATTTTAGCGAATTCAAGATTAGTATAGAGAGCTTTCCCTCTGTTTCTATTTTTCCCCTTCAAAATAAGTTCTCCTATATCTAAATATATGAAAGGATATAAGAAAATGCAATTGATTCGAAGGATTTGAAATTGGATTCCAAGTCCATACCGTCGCTTCAAAGTGGCCTGAGAAGATAGGTATTCTGTCAAGTTCAAAAGATTGTTGTTTGCTGCAAACTTCTCTTCTGAAAACTTTGTGAAGAGTGTCCTTGGACTTCTCATGCTCTTCTCTCTTCTTTCTTGTTCCCTTATTTTGATGTATGCTTCTGTGCTTCTAATAGAGTGTCCTTGGACTTTGTTGTTTCTTCTTCCATGGGCTCTATTATTATTGCTTCTTCTATGGAATCTACTACTGGTACTACTATAGATTTAACTTTTGATTCTTTTGTTGGTTTCCTAAATTATTTTCCTACCATAATTGATTTGTGCTTCTCCTTGAATCCTTGCTTTATAAGCTAAGGAATATCCTATAGTATCATATTTCATTTTATTGTACCAAAACTTTATAAAATTATTTTGCACATTAATGTTAACAATACCCAAATAATCCTACTAAGGTTAACCTAGAATAATATTCACATTATTTATTTCAATAACATCAAAAAGCATATTTATACATTGTGATCTTCAAATCTTCAAAAATTTAGACATTCTCACTTTCAATTTCTATATCCTAATTTTTTGTTGTTTGAATCTAATACCTCTTAATGAAGGAAAAATAAATAAAACTACAAATACTATTAGGGTTAATAGAAAAAGTATCATTTTCCCTCTAAATGTAGCCACAAACATACAAAATATATTTTTTTCAAATAAATATTTATGATAATTATTTGACATATATAGCATCAAATTTATGTTTCCCTTTATTACAAACTATCATATTTATCTTTTCCTTCAACCAATTCCTTAAAAATTTCTCAATTCTCTTTTAATTCCTTTTGTTTATCTTAGGCCTTTTTTGTATAGCTATTGAAGGTATCTTTCAAATTGGATTCCAAGTCCATACCGTTGCTTCGAAGTGGCCTGAGAAGATAGGTATTCTGTCAAGTTCAAAAGATTGTTGTTTGCTGCAAACTTCTCTTCTGAAAACTTTGTGAAGAGTGTTGCTGCACTTCTTCATCTTGGATCTCTCTTCTCTCCTCTTTCATGTGTTGGAGGTGGATACATCTGCATGTTATCACTTGTCATCTTGACAACCGAACCATGCCTAACCGAAATGAAGATCTCCTAACAACTTATAAATTGAGTGTTGTAAAGATAGAAATTTTAAAATTTTGAAAAAATTTCTAAGGCTTAATTTTTTGGGTTGTATGTTATATTTTTACAATTAAATAATTAAATAACTATATTATATATTTTGTATTATTTTTTATTAAAATATAAAAATTTATTTTATTTTTTACACTTTACTTTATTAAAAAATTATTTTATCTTTTACTCTTTACTTTTATGGCATATAAAGGTTTTGTTTTAAATTACATCCAAACAATTCCAAGGAACACTTGAAATATTTTAACTTTATTTTAATAAAAATAAAAATCATTTATATTTTTAATAATATATATTTGGAAAGGTTAAGTTAATTATAATCATCAGAGTGCTTATCACATTAAATAATCGAATCTCTTAGTTTTATCTTTACTTACATAATTTATAGAAGTTATTCTACGAAGTTTATCTTTACTTAATGAATTTATAGAAGCTATTCTATGAAGTTAATATTTTGTTGTTAAAACTAGTTGCTAGATGAGAGTATTAATTTTAGTCTGTTGTAAAAAAACGAAAATGGGTTACGCTAATTTTGAGGAACGAAAATGGTTGTTACACGTGTACTTTGGGAGATGATGTTTGAGTGGAAGTTTATAATTTTGTTATTAAAAATAGTTGCTAGATAGAGTATTAATTTTAGTCGAAGAAAAACAGGTTACGCAGATTTTGAGGAGCGAAAACGGTTGTTACACGTGTACTTTTAGAGTTGATTTTTGAGGGGAAGTAATTTCCTACTTCAAAAAATATTTTATTGTTGGAATTTTAATTTAAAAAATATTAAATATAATTTACAATTTATAAAAATATTAAAAAATTTATATATATATATATAAAGAAAAACTCTTTGCGGAGTCATTTTGGTTTGAGGAATATGGGGTTTTACATCGTAATTCACCTTTTTGGTAGGGTGGAGATTTGAACCTGGGGCATCCCTTGGAGGATTGCCCTCTCCTCTCCAACTCACCTAAGGTTTTAAAAAAAATTAAAAAAAATTATAATATTTAAAATATATCATATTTAAAAGATTTAAAAATGTAAATAACATTTATTATATGTTATTTAAAACCATTTAATATGTTTCATTTATAACTACCTTTTCACGAAGTTTAATTTAAGTTTACTTGAAACTGAGTTTTAATTTCAAAAATATTAAAAATGATTTAAAATTTATAAGAATTATATTAAAATTATAAAATAATTAACACTGTTTAAAAGCTATATATATAATTTTATATAATTATATGTTATTTATAACCATTTAATATGTTTTATTTATAACTACCTTTTCATGAAGTTTAATCTAAATTTATTTGAAATTGAATTTTAATTTAAAAAATATATAAAATGATTTAAAATTTATAAAAATTATATTGAAACTATAAAATAATTAAATATATATATATATAATTTGGTTAATAAATCTCATCTTATCATGACCTCTCATTAATTTTTATAAAGTTGAGAGGTGAGCTTATCAATAGCGACCAAACATACAACCATACACACACCGAATCCCTCACACACTCACCCGCATGGTTTGAACCTTAGACCTCCCAAAGAAGAACCAAATCCCAAATCGTTATGATGTCCCCGAGCTATATCATATTCAAAGGGCTCAAAGAATTTAAATAACATTCAATTATATGCTATTTATAATTGTTTAATATGTTTCATTTATAATTATTTTATATTTTAATACAGGGAATGAACAACGTTTACATCATTTTATCCTTATGGACATGGATTCAAATTCAAAAAGCTATCATTGTAGCTTTACCCCACTTTCGTAAACTTTTACTCCAAGTAAGGGAGACCTTAGAGAGGCCCCAAATTGGAACTGTCCACCTCAAACTGAAAAATAATGAGCAAAAATGGGTTGGTCTACTACCTCCCTACCTTTTCATAAAGTTTAAAGGATGTCTAAAAATGTATACTTCAATTATAAGTAAAATGTCTCCAATTTTTTTTTTTATAATACTTTTTATACACATTCACCATGGGGATTGAACCGGGTCACATCACTAATAATTCAAGCATCACCGACAATGCAAGCGACGTCCTTGCCAGTAAACCACATTTTTTTAATATTATTTTAAATTTTTTTATTTATGAGTAATTAAAAGGATGAAATATGCTTATTAATTTTTTTACATTAAATATTAATAAATATAATAGTCTACCAAATATTTTATATAATAAAACTAAAGTTTAATATATTTTAAATACTAATATAGCACATATGCTTTATATTGTTTATATTCCTACGACTTGGCTATTATTTTATGTTATTAAATAAAACTTTAAGTTTTATTTTTTTTCTTGGTCTTCAAGGAATTATTTTGCGACAACTTTAATAATTTATTCCTCCCTCGCTTAGCATGTTATGAACCTTTATGTTCATTGTAGACACCAAAACAGCACCAATCCGATTATGTGACTGCAAACACTGATCGCATTGACACACACAGCCTTCAAGGCAGCCCTCAAAGGTCAAACAGTGGTCTTAGCCACTTACACAATAGTTTTGGAAGGTCAGAAAGTAATTTGGCACCTCCAGACATTCTGCTTCAAATTTGTCGTCACGCCCTTTCTTTTGTTTTATGTCACGATATCGCGACGTCGCGATATCACGATAGCCTTCCGCCTTGTGCCAAGGTTTTCGTTTGTTGTCGCAATATCGCGATGTCACAATATCGCGACAACCTTTCGCTTTGCGCCAAGGTTTTTGTTTGTTGTCGCAATATCGTGACAACCTTCCGCCTTGCACCAAGGTTTTCATTTGTTGTCGCGATATCACGACAAACAAACAAAACTATGGCATGAAGGTAGAAGGTTGTCGCGATATCGTGACAACCTTTCGCCTTGCGCCAAGGTTTTCGTTTGTTGTCACGATATCGCCACAACCTTCTGCCTTCATGCCATAGTTTTGTTTGTTTGTCGCGATATCGTGATGTTGCAATATCACAACAACCTTCTGCCTCTACACCCTGGCTTCTTCTTAGTGTCGTGATATCGCGATGTCACGATGTTGCGATGTCGCGATATCACGACAGACTCCTGCCTTTGCGCTTGGCTTAACGTTAAACAAATAAAGGTGGACATTAAACAAATACAGGCATTTCAACAAAAAAACAAAGGTGTACATTAAACAACTGGAAGTGGAAGTCATTCAATTACGTGGGCCGTTAGAGGACTGTCACAGGGGCATTCATGAAAGCCCAAGTCATGAAGGACTTTCGTCTCTCGTGGGAAGACATGACCGTCACATGGCACCTATGACCACCACATGGCGCTTATGCATGACTATCCAAAGAGACCCCCTGGGTCTATAAAATGGTGGAATTTTCCCACCCAAAAAAAGAGAGGAAGAGAAAAGAAACATTTTGAGCAGTGAAGCCCTACCTGTTTATCACCAAACGCTCTGCTTTCGATTCACTCTTACTGTATCTATGATCTCTTTTGCAAGGGAGGTCATTGGGTGTTTATGGAGAACGTGAATCCGGATCCATGGATCCATCAATTTGTCGACAAAGCTTACTATTTTGTTTTTATTTCTTTTGCATAATGACTTCGGGACTTTTATTGCAAGCATATCAACATGCAGGTTTTATTTCATTTCACTCTCACGAATGCTTCATCTTAACATAGGTGCTACTAACTCTTTCTTTGTTGTTTCTTTGAACGCAGGAGAAGCGACGAGGATCGAAGACTCTTCAACACAAGCGGCGAAAACACTTTGGCCCGCCCATTTTACATGTGGGCATGTGGAAGGAGAACTACTAAATATGATTGTAACTAAAATATGCTAATGCTCCTAGCCCCGGGAAGGGGAGGATATGGATTGTAATCGAATTTGGAATCATATTAATAAAAAGGGCTATGCTCCTGCTTTCCCCTTTTATGTTTGGAGTTGATTCGATTACATTCGATGTATTTCATGCATCCAGTTAGCTTTTGTTTGTATTGCATCTTAGTATTGTTTTTCATCTAGAATCTCGTGCTTTCAGTGGCGATCACGGTGGGACCCTATCCCCTAAATTTTGAGATCATAGAAACTGATTAAAATTTATGTTTTTGTTCTTGACAGGTACCTTTTTCAATTTCTAATTGTTATTCATCTTTGCCTGTGGCGATTACTTTACTGCAATTTGTCTGACCCTGAGACGAATTCTAATTCGTCTCAGGCAGGGACGAATTCTGTTCTGTAATTCGTCTCACCCAGGGACGAATTTTTCTCTGTAAATTTTCAGAGCCGAAGATCAGAAACAGCAAATCTAGGCAGAGAAAGGTAAGGGTTTTAAAACTATTCCTATTATTTTTTGTTTTTCTATTTTTGTTTTCTATTAATTTTGCCTTCTTAGGGAAATTTGTTTCTGCTTGTTTCATTTTTTTTTATAAAAAGAACCACACACACTTCACGCAATATTTTTAAACCAAGGAGCTGGTCGTAAAACCCCAGCCCTTGATCAAGACCATCGGTGGATTTCATCACCACCTTGGCTTGATTTTGCATCCATTTCCCCGATTGTCACTATTGTTAGGCGTAAATCCTGACGAAAGCCGATCGAGTGTCATTGGGGTGATTCCCAGCGCGCGAGGATAAGTCTTCTATGGTAGGTGTCATTAACAGGACAATCCCCCTTCCATACCGCCTACGTACCATGTACCATCTGCTCTCATGTACCTATAGTCTCCCTCTCGTAAGGGTGGGTATATAAAGAGGTTGGTATATCAGCTTGGTTGGTATATTGAAGGGGTGACCATTTTGGGAGTTATATGAGCCTCTATTATGCATTTAAATGTTCTTCAAAAACATTCAAAAATAAAAACAAAATTATCAAAATGCACTAAAACCAGTCTAGGGCACACCATTAATTTTTAAAAGAGATAATCACCGTTTGTATATGTGTGTGTTCATTTCTTCTTAGTGTAACAAAAAAATTTAAAAAAAAATCAAAAATAATTAATGAAAAGATAGAAATCTACTTAGCTAGTAGAAAGGTACCACAATGGTGTACACCCGTAGCCAAGCCCAATCAAGGGCAGAATCTCTAGAAGGTGCACAAGGAGTGGGCACAAGTCGCCTTCGCTTTAGCCCTAAAGACTTGGCCATACCACCTTGGCGGTCTAGGCCACAAGAGAATCCACATCATTCCATGTCTAGGTGGAATTATAGGGACACCCCTCTAGGGGATACACCCATTCAGAACAGCCCCTTTCGGGAAGAAGCTTTACATGTGGCACTCAACGTAAATATAAAACTGCCTTTCGAGGCTAGATATGAGTGGCCACCGTGCAACAAAGCGCTAGAGAGGCATAGTGCCCATGAGGAGAGACAACATGATTATGGCATCTCTCCTTTGCCTCCCATCATTTTTAGAACTAAAATACAAAACCTAGAGCGCAGGGCTCTCCACACAGGGCGAGCTAACTCTGCCCGCCCCTTTCACACCCATGAAAGGGAGTACAAGGAAGACCATCGCATTCCTCGAGAACAACATAAAGCATGGGAGCCTTGTGCTTCCACACCTACTAGTTACCATGATCACACATTTAGGCCAGAGCCTCAAGTAAATGTTGCCAACCTCGACAGAGGGAAGCGACCCATTAAAACCTCAGATCATCATGACCGAGGCAAAAACATAGGAGAGGCATACAGGCCTCCTGAGCCCAAGATGGTGGATCAAATTGACCTGGCAGTCACCAGACATGCTGTTTTCCAAGCCCAGATCATGTGGCTTGAGCAATATCATCAGTAGTTAGAGCGCTTATACTACCTTAACAAAGAGCGCATTCAACGCACAGCAGACGAGCTGCTTTACAAACTACCTGAGATGGTGCCAACCCCTCGTACTCAAAGAGCGGAACAATAAGAAAGGTATAATCCCTTGGGGCAGGATATGTCTCTGTGACCTCGTCAAGCTTTGCCTCTGAGACCCCATAGACCTGACAAGGAAGCCACTCCCCGAAACAACGATGGGTACCCTCAGAGGGGACTCACTCAGGGTCACAGGTCTCGCCCAGAGACTCCTCAGGAAGTTTATGAGGAGTATGAACCATAAGAATAATGGGCCAAAATTCCCTATCGAGGCAGGAGGGCTGCCATTCGGACACCCCCCCATAGGCCTCCAGTCTCCCATAACTCACACCGGGAGCAAACAAAAGAGGAAGAGATTAAATCTTTCGATGCATACAAAGCGCTATTAGAGCGTTTGGAGTCTGTGGAGACTAAAACTTCTGGGCACCAAAATCCCACATTACGACAACTTCACAGTCATCCAGTGCATTTGTCAGTGCCCACACCTCTTTACCCCGAAAATTTCAAGTTGCCTTAGTTGGAAGTCTTTAAAGGTGAAGAGGATGCTCAAGAGCATGTCACAATATTCTTGAGCGAATTCTTTGGCTTTCAAGATAATGATGCATTGTTGCATTTAGGATAACCACATTTGCAGGCCCTACCTTGGATTGGTTCACACAGTTATCAAAGCACAACATAAATAACCTAGATCAATTAGTAGATGCGTTCCTTGAACGCTTTGCCTTCAACACCAAGAAGAAGGCATCACTGAGTGATCTGGCCAGCCTCAGGCAATATGAGGAAGAGACAATGGTGGCTTATGGGAATCGATGGAGGGTTCTGCTTTCTAAGCTACCCTACCTTCCCACTATGTCCGACCTCACGCAAATGTTTGCATGAAGTTGTCTAAGATCGATCTCTGGGCTATTGCAACTGCAGCAATACGCCAGCCTAGAAGAAGCTTTGGCGCAAGCCAGAGTTATAGAAGAGATCAAAATAGGGGAAGGCACAATTGCCAAGCCTGAAAAGAAAGAGTGAACAAAAACACCAAGACAGGGAATACGCAACAGAAACCCATCGAGGTTAATCAAGTTGCGATAAATTTCCCCAAGCCTGTGCAAGAAATACAGCCTCAAAAGGCTAATTATCAGGCAGTGCCTCCTAATTATGAAAGAGAAAATAAAATACAGGAGCAAAATCAGCAGTGTCACCCTAAGTGACAATTCACCCCTTATACGAAGTCCAGGGACTCCCTATTTGACCGCTTGTCAGCGACAAATCTAATCACCCTTCCAAAAATCCAAACCATAGATCCTAACGCTCCCAAGCCTAAGGGATAGAGGGAGGATTTATATTGTAGGTTTCACAGGCGAAGGGGACATGACCTGAATGGATGTTGGAAATTCAAGGGATTAATACAAGACTTGATCGATAATCAAATATTGGTAGTGGACAACCCCATAGTTCCAAATAATCAGCAGATGGGGGTATTCAAGGACCCTTTGCCTTCCCACGAGGCACAAGCAAAACCTCTTTAGGTTAACGAGGTGCGACAGAATCTCCCCATGCACGGTTATGTGGGAATGATCAACATAGTAACCAGGAACAAAAAGTACCTAGGAGTTGCCCCCGAGGCAGCTACAAGAGAAGTTCCAATAATGTTGCAACCTCAACAACACCCTGTGTAGTTGCCTCTGCCTAGACCCGAGGTCACGATATGGACCAAACTCACATAAATTTTGTGGACAACATCGGCTAGGCTTTCCATTTATGAGCTTATACAGTAGTTAGCGCCCCATCGGGAAGCTCTCATGGAAATTTTGAAAGCCATCGAGTTACAGCCTCACAAAGCGAATTCCTTTAATAACTTCGTGGGACATGTGAAATGGTGTACGAAGCCAATCATT
The DNA here is from genome assembly GCA_028583015.1 of Wollemia nobilis. Taxonomy (NCBI): domain Eukaryota; kingdom Viridiplantae; phylum Streptophyta; class Pinopsida; order Araucariales; family Araucariaceae; genus Wollemia; species Wollemia nobilis. The sequence continues at coordinate 81,720 of JAQPPZ010006797.1, forward strand.
ACCTTCATATAGGATGAAATTAAAATAGTATCGAATGACATGGCAGATCCACCCCTGCACGTTATCACGTGGGTCAATAGGATCCCGTACAAGATAGTGTTGATAGATATTGGCTCGTCCAGTAACATCATTACCACTGTAGCATTAAAACATCTGAAGCTACCAGCCTCTCATATCATGGCTTCCACATACACACTGTGAGCATTCAACGATGTGATATGCTCGACAGTTGGCCTGATTTTTCTACCCGTCTAGGTAGGACAAAAGACGATACCCACATTATGCCATATTTTGGAAGGCGAGATGGCATACAACATATTGCTAGGGCGACCATGGATTAGGGACATGAAGTGTGTCCCTTTGATAGCTCACCAGTGTCTAAAGTATGGATTTGAAGTAGAAATACATGTAGTCTCGATGGACTTAGAACCCTTCAAATATTACAATACAGTGCAATTGATGCTGCAATCGACCCTCCCGTCGACACACTTGGATTTCCAATTAAATCCATCTACACAGGGTCCGATGTCGTGGGCACCATTGGTGACTAATCCATAAAAACCCCAGACAAGTGCATCTTCATCATATGTTCCTTCATTACCAATGCCATCTGTCATGGCTAAATAGAAGGGTAAAGGAAAATAGATCCTGGAAGAGGTTCATCCCCTAGAAGAGGTGTTGCCAATGATATCAACTGTCTCAACATAAGAAATACCTAGCACAATGGAAGCTGATGCTCCTAATCCACCCAAAATGGAATGGACTCATGAAGGCCTTCCATTCCCTCCATCTCAATCGTCAATAATTACTGTTGAAATGGCCAGTATGGGCCTGGGGGAGTATCTAGTGCAGAATGTTGTAGAAATGCCCGTGCTAGAATTAGTGCAGGACATGGGAAGACCTCGTCTTCCCATAGGGACAGTTGTTCCTTTAGGTTACCCACCAAACCAGACCAATTTTGTGTATGGGGGCCTTGATCATGGTATCGAACCATGCAAGCAAAAGGATGAGGATGAAGAGCCTTTTGTTGAAAATGTCAATTATCTATCCAACCCAAAATTTGCTCTGAGATATCTCGACCAATGCAATTGGCACGGATATGGGTTAGGTAGATATGAGCAAGGGGTGCGTGTCCTTTGCCAGCCAATATATCAAATGCCTTATGATAAGTCGGGAGTAGGGTTCAACCACCCCCTGCTCTTAGACATCTTGGTGGAAAATATGCAAAGCCTAGGAATAGGCAATAAGGGTGGATTGGCATTATACCCTTATGCCAACCCAAACACAATGTACACATTGGGAGATTACCTCCCATGGTCAACAACCACCCTTGGTAACATCAATAACCCTTCTCCATTGATAGAGAGGTGAAATTTCAGACACTAACTTCCAAGGAGAGCATAAACAGTGTCCAGAGATCTTTTTGAAACTATTCCCTTTAGAGGTTCCAATTGAACCAGTGCAATGTCAAGAGAATTAGGTCCCCCCATCGAGTGTGGAACAACCGCAATGAGATCAGATTAATTTTCTCGAACAAGATGAGCCTAATATGTCGGAGACAACTATCGAGGCCAACGAGGGCCTTTGGATCATCGATGATGATTACAAAGATGAAACTGAGATGGAGTATCTCAATCATGCACGACGGCACAATCACCCTTTGACCTATGAAGACCTAATGGCACAACTAGGCATAAGGTTAGGGCATGAATGGTATGTAGACCCAGTAGGGTGGGACCAAGTTTTGAATCCATGGCTCCAAGTTTACAATGAGAACTGTCCACCCTGAGACCCCATAATGACATCAGTGTCGAGGGAAGACCATATCTTCCTATCAACACATAGGGCTGATCCGTTCATGCCCATCCCTACAGAACTAGATCCAGAGAATAGGGAGCATCCAAAATGTTCGAGTTATCACACCCGCGGTAATGGAGACCCAATTCATTCCATCGCATGATCTCCATTGGCTTAACCACACCCATCCATAATTCGATCGACCCCGCATGGTCATTGCATCTAGACATATATGCCATCGACTAGGATCGCGTCAATACACCCCTCTCCCCATCAGAGTACTAGCCTTTTGGTAAAATGCCTCATTTTACCCCAGGCACAACTCAGGATATTTTTTAGGCTGAAGAGGGACTTGAGATTCCAAACACAGATTTAAACTTAGCTAATGATATCCATTTGATCCCAACTCAACATCAGTTGGAAGACAGATCCCATATTTCAGTCGAGGAGATGACTGACACAGACATCATCTTAGATCCAATGAACCCACATATTATCAAGCTAGGGGTAAGCTTATCCCTTGAAGAGCAAACCGACTACATTGCCCTTCTCAAAGAGAAGAAGGAGGTTTTTGCATGGTCATACAGAGACATGCCGAGGCTAGATCTGTAGCTAGTCACACATAATCTAACGCTTGATCCGACAATCAAGCCAGTTAAGCAAAAACTATGTAATATGCACCCAACATTGGCCTTGATGATCAAATACGAATTGCAAAAGATGTTGGATGCACAGTTTGTCATCTGCATGGATTAACCGCCATGGCTGTCCAACATGGTGCCCGTCAAAAATTCCAATGGGAGGATTTGCATATGCACTGATTTTTGAGATCTAAACAAAGCGAGTCCTAAGGATGATTTCCCCTTGCCAAGCATCAACGCGTTGGTAGATGCTACAGCAGGTCACGAAATGTTATCCCTCATGGATGGTTTCTCAAGATATAATTAGATTCATATCAATCTTGAGGATCAACTCAAAATGGTGTTCACAATGCCTTGGGGGACATTTTGTTATAAGGTCATTCCTTTTGGCCTTAAAAATGCTAGTGCCACCTACCAACGTGCAATGACATATATCTTCCATGATTACATGCATAAAACTTTGGAAGATTACATGGATGATTTGTTAGACAAGTCTCTTTTGTGCTCAGATCATCTCGATGACTTAAGAAAGATCCTCGATCGCCTCATAGAGCATAAGGTCAGACTGAATCCCAAGAAGTGCGTATTCGGCATCACATCTAGAAAACTCTTAGGTTTTATAGTCTCAAAGCGAGGCATCAAGGTGGACCCAAATAAAGTCAAGGCAATCCTTGAAATGGCTACCCCAACTACCATTAAGTAGCTCAAAAGTCTATAGGGAAATGTCACGTCAATCAAGCGCTTCATAGCACAGCTATCTAACAAGTGTTGACCCATGAACAAATTATTTCACAAGGGGGTTACATTTCACTGGGATGACGAGTTCCAGTCAACCTTTGATGATATTAAACAATACTTGGCTTCGTCGCTAGTATTGGCACCACCTAGACCAGGAGTGTCATTCTACTTATACATCTCAGCTACTGAGGTGGCACTTGGTGCCATGCTGGCCCAAAAGGATGAACTTCACAAAGAACAAGCTACTTACTACCTTAGCCGCACCCTGGTCAGTTATGAACTTAATTATGCATACGTTGAGAAACTCTGCTTGGCAGTGGTGTTTGCTACCAAAAAGCTATGCCACTACATGCTGAGCAACACTACGTATTTTGTGTCTAAGGAGAATCCATTGCAATACATGATGAGTCATACTTATCATAGTAGTCGCACAATGAAATGGATCATGTTGTTGACAAAATTTGACATAGAATTTATTGGACATAAATATATCAAAGGATAGGTCATAGCCGATCAACTAGAAAAGGCTCCTCTTGAAGACGATCAACCTCTAGTCATAGAGCTACCCGATGATGGGGTCTTCCATGTCTCAGAATCACCAGATTCTAATAAGCCTGAGTCACAGGCTGACATAACCCTATTTTTTGATGGCTCTAAATGTGAGCAAGGTGGTGGCACGGTACTAGTATTCTTCACACCTCAGGGCGCTCCAATGCCCCTGTCATTTAAATTAAATTTCCCATGCACCAACAATAATGCAGAGTATGAAGACTTGCTCATAGGTCTTTAGACAACAATCACCATGAACATCAAACGACTGAACATCTTTGGTGATTCGCTGTTAATTGTCAATCAAGTCAAAGGGGTATACCAATGCAAATTCCCAGTTTTGAAGGCTTATAAATCCCTTGTGGACAAATTCCTGGCAAAACTTGAATGGTACGACATCAAGGCACTCCCTCAGTCATCGAATCATTTTGCAGACACCATGGCCTCCTTGGGGTCATTAATCTCGCAAGACCTTTTCGGTGATATGACAACCATTCAAGTCAAAACCTTATCACAATCTATGATGGAGCGTGCAAGCTCTGACTTGACGCCAGGAATCCACATGATCCAGATTGAACCATCTTGGGATAAGTTCTCTTGAATCCATGGTCGCTTGAAACATGCCAACTAGGGGTCCTTGTTCTCCCCTACTCCCATTAATAGCAACACAACGTTATTCTTATAGGTTCTTTCCTGCTCAGTGTTTGTTAGGGATGAACTTCAAGAGGGATTGGCTGTTCATAATGTCAAGGTTTCCAATCAACAGGACTAGTATTTACCCATTAGAGATTACCTCAAGTTAGGTAATCTCCCGCTTGGATTGACGCATGCCGCAAAACAAACATTCAAGCAGAAAGCGGCTAAGTATGTCTTGATAGGAGACATTTTGTATCGTCATAGCTATGAAGGAATCCTCCTTCGTTGCTTGGACCAACAAGAGTCCACTTGGGCAGTCGCCCAAGTGCACGATGGCACATGTGGTGGCCATTTTAGTGGTATGGCCATCACAAAGTGCATTCTTCGCATGGGCTATTACTATCCATCTTTAGAGCGAGATTGTTGCGCATATTTCAAGAAGTGCATGAAGTGTCAACATCATGCCAATTTGATGCACGTACCTTCCTAGGATTTATAGACAGTTCAGTCTACTTGGCCATTTTCGTAGTGGGGCTTCGATCTAATCGAAAAGATCTCCCTTGCATTTTTAGGCTGTCACAAGTTTATCATAACGGCCACAAAGTATTTTACCAAGTGGGTGGAAGCAATTTCACTAACCTCTATGATAGTACCCCACATTGTGGAGTTCATTTTGCATCACATCATATGTCGTTTTGGTATTCAATCCAAAATAATCTCGGATAATGGACCATCATTCAAGAACAAAGACATGCGTGCTTTGACCACAAAGTACAAAATTCAGCACAGTTTTTTGACACCCTATTATCCACAGGCAAATGGACAAGCAGAGGCATCAAACAAAATGCTAGTTGCCATCCTTAAAAAGATGATCGCAGACAGTTATAAGGATTGGCACACCCAAATCCCACTTGCCCTTTGGGGTTATCACACTAGCATTCGGACACCCACTAGGGCCACTTCGTTTTAGCTCATGTATGGCTCCGAGGCAGTAATCCCTCTCGAGTTGGAAATTCCTTCCCTACGCATATCAATGCAAGAGTTCATCGATGATGACGCTGCGTGGCAGGCCTAGTTAGACCAACTTACATTGCTTGATGAACGACACGTTAATTCTCTCGAGTACTTACGTATCTATCAAGAGCAACTTAAGAAAGCTTATAACATGAAAGTTCACCTAAGGGACTTTCGAGTTGGTGATTTGGTTTTGAAGGAAAACCAACAGAACTCTAGTTTGTCGTCCCACCTAAGGGACAATTTTGTGGCAAATTGGTTAGGTCCATATGTCATTGATAGCAAAATAGGACCCGGGACGTACCGGCTAGCCTCTCTTGATGGAATCAAGGAAGCAGAACCCTTGAACATCAATCATTTGTGACCATTCCATATCTGAGAGAGCCATATCCCAAAATGCTCCAAGGATCCTTAAAATCGCTTGGACTATCCCAAAATGCTCCAAGGATTCCTAAAATCTCTTGGTCAATCCCAAAATGCTCCAAGGATTCCTAAAATCGCTTGGTCAATCCCAAAATGCTCCAAGGATTCCTATAATCGTTTGGTCAATCCCAAAATGCTCCAAGGATCTGTAAAAATGCTTGGTCAATCCCAAAATGCTTCAAGGATCCCTAAAATTGCTTGGTCAATCCCAAAATGATCCAAGGATTCATAAAATCGCTTGGTCAATCCCAAAATGCTCCAAGGATTCCTATAATTGCTTGGTCAATCCCAAAATGCTCCAAGGATTCCTAAAATCGCTTGGTCAATCCCAAAATGCTCCAAGGATTCCTATAATCGCTTGGTCAATCCCAAAATGCTCCAAGGATTCCTACAATCACTTGGTCAATCTCAAAAAGCTCCAAGGATTATCACAATCCCTTGGTCACCCCAAAAGCTCCAAGGATTATCACAATCCCTTGGTCACCCCAAAATCTTTAAGGATTATCACAATCCCTTGGTCACCCCAAAAGCTCCAAGGATTATCACAATCGCTTGGTCACCCCAAAAGCTCCAAGGATTATCGCAATCGCTTGGTCACCCAAAAAGGCCCCAAAGGATTCACGAAATCCCTTGGTCACCATCAAGAAAATTCAAAAACAACAAAAATCATCAAAAACAACAAAAATTTGCACCTCATTTCTAGGCATGCTCAAATTCATCAAAAGAAGCTCTTCTCACGTCTCATCTTCATATTCACAAAAATCAATCCATAAAAAATACAAAAATATGTAGATAAAAACATCCATACATTGCATATTTATGGTCACACGGGTCAAAGGCACCATAGACTGTAATTATCCTGCTAGTCCATCTTGTTCTACATTTTTCCATTTTACAAAACAAACAAACAAATGCCATTCACTGTTGTTTACCACACTAGAGTCAGTGGTCTTCGAATGTATCAATATTTTTTGTCTTTCAGTCATAATTTTTCTTTCTAGCCACATACTGGACCAAGTCAAAAATATTTTACAAAGGTAGAGTCATACTTGAAATACACCTTGTTATGTAGCATCCCAACACAAATTAAAACAAATAACAATTCCTAAGTTGTATGGACGAAAGATGAAACCTGCATAGTAATCGAGTACACCATAAGCGAAATGGTTATCTTGCTCATCCCCCTATGCAAATGACCCAAATAATGCTGAGAGTTGGCAAAATGACAAGCATCCTCCCTACCCAATTCCCCAAAAATTCCAAAATTCTCAATAATTGCAAAACATCAAAAATTTGCAAGTGTCAAAACTCCAAAATTTGACATCCCATAGTGCACACGTAAAAAGGCACAAACAATAGTGATTCTCATCACTCCACATCCAAATCCCTTGCTCAAAAGAAAATTATACAAAAATAAATAGTGATTTTTATCACTACAATCGAGCAAGTATCCCAATACAATTGAAGAAAATAAGGGAGTCGAAATTGAATCCCTGGAACTCTCATCATTTCGATAGGTCATGAGGCAAGCCTCGCATACCGGTTTGGTTGATAGCCTATCAGTCACTGGTGGTAAACTTCCTACATGATGATATATCTGGCACATTAACTTATGTACAGATCAATGTTTGCATGTGGATGAGCTAGCTTATGGTATCCTAGATAGCACCATAGATTAATCTGACTAAGTACAATAAAGGAGTTAGTGGAGCTAATTAGGTGATCCTCAAGACAGAGTTCGGTTGAAAGCCCATCGCGGCATCGGCGGTATCCCGACAAATACCACATAAATGAACTCATTTGCACACACAGGGATGTGAAATAACTTAGTCAAAAACAAGTCCGATTCATACCTTGTTCAAAGTCTCGTCAGATTAAAGTACAGTCATGGCTAGTGAGTTAAAACCGTCTGAGTCTCAAAAAACCTTAGCTACATTTCTAAACCAACTGTGCTACTTTTCATCCTTAAAAATACCATCAAAAAATACAAAAAAAAAAACTACATATATATGCAAAAGCATTTACCATAGCAATCACCTAGACACAAAGCCATAAGTCTTGTATAGTCTATGGTGCCAATGCAAGGTTATCAACAAATCATTTCATCCATTCCATTACCTATCATATAAATCAACAACATTTGCATTTATCATACCATATGCATACATCAATATAAAGTAGAATGCATCCATCAACATCAATCATTGTGCATAACATGAAATTATGACATATCCACAAAGCAAGAAAATCAAAACAACAAAAATAGCAAATATACACAAACAATAGCAATAAACGTGTCGAACAAAGGCACATTTGCGCCTAACATTCAATGGCATAGAAAACTGATGTCGGTGTTTACATTGTCACTATCCTACTCCCTAATAAGGCTACCATAGCTGGACCGCTCCATGGGAAGACGGATTTTTGACAATATCACCCCCAAACGGCGTCACAAAAGGGTCAAAACCCACTCAAAAACAACAAAAAATGCAACACAAACAAACAACAATAAACATTGCCAAACACAAGTGCTCTTGCACTTAACCTCTTGGCATAGCAAAACTAATGTCGGGGTTTACATTGTCACTATCCTACTCCCTAAGAAGGCTACCATAGCCGGACCGCTCCACGAGAAGATAGATTTTTGACAATATCACCCCCAAACGGCGTCACAAAAGGGTCAAAACCCACCCAAAAACAACAAATAAATGCAAAAAAAAAAAAAAACAATAAGCATTGCCAGACACAAGTGCTCTTGCACTTAACCTCTTGGCATAGAAAATTGATGTTGGGGCTCAAATTGTCACTCTCCTACTTCCCCAAGAAGGCTACCATAGCTAGAACGCTCCACGGGAAAACGGATTTTTGACACTCTCACCCCATTATGGCATCACCAAAAGGGTTTTTACCCACCAAAAATAGGTCCAAATGTCAGGAAACTGCTTAAGCTTTAAATGGAAAACATCTAAGGGCACCCTTGCACAAGTCATCTTGGGTCAAGCGACTCATCGCTTTTCTCATGAAGGTCATTCCCTCATTGATTCGTCGCTTGAGGGGGTAGTCACACTTAGTCACCAATCAACAAACACACACCCAATCAAGGCAATGGCATGCATTCAAAGAATCATTGACAAAGACAATCACACTCCTTATTGGGGCAGCAAACAAGCAATAATCACAAATTGATCAAACACTTGGCATTTCTGAAGCATGAACACAAGGTTCCCCCATGGACAAAAGGTTGCGCCCTTTGCCTATTCATGAATGATCAATGTCCAAGCTCAAGTCACACCTCATCAAAATAGGTTAATACTTGAAATCAAATTCCTTAGCTCGTCAGAAGCAAGGATTCAAGAATGCATGCCCTTTCCATGCTTGGGGCATCAAAAGTTGGTTAGGTTACCAAGAAACCCTAATCATTAGTGCTTTGTTTATATATTTTTTCTCGACGCTGCGCCATGCACAACGCATCCCAAAAAGGGGCATTTGTAGACACCAAAACACCAATCCGATTATGTGACTGCAAACACTGATCGCATTGACACACACAGCCTTCAAGGCAGCCCTCAGAGGTCAAACAGTGGTCCTAGCCACTTACACAGCAGTTTTGGAAGGTCAAAAAGTAATTTGGCACCTCCAGACATTCTGCTTCAAATCCATTGTCAGGCCCTTTCTTTTGTTTTATGTCACGATATCGCAACGTCGTGATATCGCGATAGCCTTTCGCCTTGCACCAAGGTTTTTGTTTGTTGTCGCGATATTGCAACATCATGATATCGCTACAACCTTCCGCTTTGCACCAAGGTTTTCATTTGTTATCGTGATATCGCGACATCGTGATATCATGACAACCTTTCACCTTGTGCCAAGGTTTTTTTTTGTTGTTGCGATATCACGACGTCACGATATCACGACGTCACGATATCGCGACAACCTTCCGCCTTCATGCCATAGTTTTGTTTGTTTGTCGCAATATCATGACGTCGCGATATCATGACAACCTTTCGCCTCTGCGCCCTGGCTTCTTCTTGGTGTCGCGATATCGTGACAGACTCCTGCCTTTGTGCTTGGCTTACCGTTAAACAAATAAAGGTGGACATTAAACAAATATAGGTATTTCAACAAAAATACAAAGGTGGACATTAAACAACTAGAAGTGGAAGTCAGTCAATTACGTGGGCCTTTAGAGGACTGTCATAGGGGCATTCATGAAAGCCCAAGTCATGAATGTCTTTCCTCTCTCATGGGAAGATATGACCGCCACATGGCACCTATGACCACCACATGGTGCTTATGCATGACTATCCAAAGAGACCCCCTGGGTCTATAAAATGGTGGACTTTTCCCACCCAAAAAAAGAGAGGAAGAGAAAAGAAACATTTTGAGTAGCGAAGCCCTGCATGTTTATCACCAGACGCTCTGACTTCGATTCACTCTTACCGCATTCGTGATCTCTTCTGCAAGGGATGTCATTGGGTGTTTATGGAGAACGTGAATTTGGATCCATGGATCCTTCAATTCACTAACAAAGATTACTGTTCTATTTTTATTTCTTTTGCATAATGACTTCGGGACTTTGATTGCAAGCATATCAACATGCAGGTTTTATTTCATTTCACTCTCACGAATGCTTCATCTTAACACAGGTGCTACTAACTCTTTCTTTGTTGTTTCTTTGAACGCAGGAGAAGTGGTGAGGATCGAAGACTCTTCAACACAAGCGGTGACAACACTTTGGCCCGCCCGTTTTACATGTGGGCATGTGGAAGGAGAACTACTAAAGACGATTGTAACTGAAACATGCTAACGCTCCTAGCCTCGGGAAGGGGAGGAGATGGATTGTAACCGAATTTGGAATCATATTAATAAAAAGGGTTGTGCTCCTGCTTTCCCCTTTTATGTTTGGTGTTGATTCGATTACATTCGCTGTATTTCATGCATCCAGTTAGCTTTGTTTGTATTGCATCTTAGTATTGTTTTTCGTCTGAAATCTCGTGCTTTCACTCATTAATAAAAATTATTGATTATAATGAAAAAATATCAAATCATTTATCCACAATAACAATCAATACAATGAAATAGAGATAGATAATACCCTTCAAGTAGGGAAACACCACTATTATTCCATAAGGAAGGAACTATCCCATAATATATCTCAAATGAGATCTACTCTATAGGCCAAGATTACTACTGAAGAATACTTTATATGATTGATGATGATTACAATGACAATATTCCTACTTTATTTATCCATCTTCCTAAAACCTTATCCCACTCATTATTATAATATAATATTATAATATAATCAACCTTAGGTTATGTGTAGTCCATGCAAAATATACATAATACCCTTACACAATATAATATCATATCCCCATATTCCTATCCCTAGGTACCCTACCATACCATCCACTACAAATATTTTATCCTCAAAACATGAGAACAAACTAAATAATATGATCTTCTAAGCAATACTGGCAACTAATACTAATCTTGATCATACATCCATCCCAATTAATTTTGAATGGTGATGCTCTTCGATGATGTCAAGATTACCTTATGCCACTTAAATATTCATAACTACTATATTACTTTCATGCTTCTACTACTCTAATATAATATTTTGAATGATTGGTACAGATGTTTCTTGATGTTATTGCACAACTCTAATATCCAAAATCACTATGATTTGTTTCTAAACATTGTCATACTTCATGTCTTTCTGACTCCATGTCAATCTATAATAGTATTGATGCTCAAAGCCATGTCTCCAAAATTGTTGCCACTCTTGGTGGTGTAGGTGGTGATATGTCACAACCTTAAGCTAACATTCTATTTTCTTTGATTTTGTAGCATTTTGTTCCTCTCTTTTAAATTTTTTCCCATGCTCTTCTCTCTTGTTCCCTTATTTTGATGTATCCTTCTGTGCTTCTAATAGAGTTTCCTTGGACTTTGTTGTTTCTTCTTCCATGGGCTCTATTATTATTGCTTCTTCTATGGACTCTACTACTGATACTACTATAGATTTAACTTTTGATTCTTTTGTTGGTTTCCTAAATTATTTCCTACCATAATTTATTTGTGCTTCTCCTTGAATCCTTGCTTTATAAGCTAAGGAATATCCTATAGTATCATATTTCATTTTATTGTACCATAACTTTATAAAATTATTTTTCACATTAATGTTAACAATACCCAAATAATCCTACTAAGGTTAACCTAGAATAATATTCACATCATTCATTTCAATAACATCAAAATATGAGTGTAAAGCATATTTATACATTGTGATCTTCAAATATTCAAAAATTTAGACATTCTAACTTTCAATTTCTATATCCTAATTTTTTGTTGTTTGAACCTAATACCTCTTAATGAAGGAAAAATAAATAAAACTACAAATACTACTAGGGTTAATAGAAAAAGTATCATTTTCCCTCTAAATGTAGCCACAAACATACAAAATATTTTTTTTTCAAATAAATATTTATGATAATTATTTGACATATATAGCATCAAATTTATGTTTCCCTTTATCACAAACTATCATATTTATCTTTTCCTTCCACCAATTCCTTAAAAATTTCTCAATTCTCTTTTAATTCCTTTTGTTTATCTTAGAGCCTTTTTTGTATAGCTATTGAGGGTATCTTTCAAACTAGAAATATTTATTTATGGGTCCCATTAAATCAATAATGTGTTTCCCACTTTATCCCAAGTGTACTTATAGTTCTTTACCTAAATAAAACTTACCCACCAAAAATGAGATTTCTTTTATTAAAATTTTTCAAGCTGGTATTACCAAAAATGGTTACCAAAATATAGGGATCTCAACTTTTTTAGCGAATCTCTCTAAAATATCATCCTCTCTAAAAACAAATGTAACTCCATGATTTTACATCCACAATAAGTAAATACAATGTAAACTAAGGCTATACAAAAATATATATCTCCCCACATATTTTAAAGTTAAAATTCTACATAAACAATTAGATCTAAAAAATATAGTAGATAACTTGCTTACCCCAAATGATAGATATCTCAAATTTTATTAAAAAAAAAACTAACAATTTGAAAACTTTCCATTGCCCTTGATCTATAAGGTTGACTTCATAAGGTTGTATCTCCCTTAAAACTACTCAAATCCCTTATATGACCAATCATTTTAAAGATCTTAAAATTCCAAATAAAATGGCATAAGAATCATCTAATTCATACAATTTTACAAAAGTATATGGATCTTGAAGAATGAAATGTTTTTTAAAAGAGAAAATACCCTAATTTTACAATCCAAAAAAGATCCCTACTTTGTGAAAATTATTGCTTTAATACAACTTATTATGAATATTTATTCTCATTATAGAAATCATTCACCATTATGTAGAAATATCACATCATTCATCCACAAATAACTATCCATAGTAAAAATCCATGTAATGACATAGAGATATATAATACCCTTAATATAGGACAACACCAATATTATTCCTAAAGGAAGTAACCACTCCATAATATATTCCAACTAAGATCTGCTTCATAAGCTGATTTTTACAAGAGAATACTCAATATGATTTATGATGATTATAGTGACAATATCACTTCTTTATATACCCATATTTCTAAACCCTTATCCCACTGAATATTATAAAATAATATTATAATATAATCATCCTTGTTTTCATGTGGCCCATGTTGAAAATTTAATACAATATATTTCAATTATTGTATAAATTTTTTGGGGATGGAGATCCATAATACCCTTACATAATATAATATTATATTTCCATATTCCTATCTCTAGGTACCCTAACATAGTCCTAGATCTCATAATTTTGTAATAACTATGAAAATGATAAAATGGGATTCAATCATATCAACTAAGTTTAGGTATTTATATGATGATAATTTTTTTATGACACCAAGATAATGTGTTTTAAGAAAATACCACTATAATAAAATTACTTTATAGAAGAGAGGAATTCTTCCAAATATATGCTTCCTCTATGAGCAGAGAGGAGTTAGATCAACATATCTTCCTATAATGTGACTACTGACTAAAGATACTTCAAACACTAATAAATAAGGTGGGTGTATTGTGGGCTTTACCAAATACCATGCTAGCTTGGTTCGAGAAATGGGAGAAGCCTTTCATAAGTTCTACGATCAATGGAATTATAAATCTAATTCCTTTCCACTATGCTTGGGGGATATGGATGGAAAGGATTAGAAGAATATTTAATGGATATAATAAGACAAAGGGAAGAAATATGCAAATTATTGTATAAAATATTAAGAAAAATTTGAAGATAATAAAGTTTCTAACCACACCTAAAATAGTAGATGGGGTTAAACTAAGCAAAACCTATAACTTAGACTCAACCAGTAGCTTGGATGGTACTCAAAACCAATCAAGGGTCAAGACTAAATGGTTGCCATCTCAAGAAGGATTAATGAAGATGAAATTTTATGAGACCTCAAAGGGGAAACTCGAGGAAGGCAAGGGTAAGTGTTATTTTTCAATATGAACAACGAATAATAAAGGGTGTAACCTATGAATATTTTGAAATCGCTACAAGCCACCAACTATAATATCGAGCACTATTGATAGGGCTAAAAATATCAAGAGACTTAGAATTTAGAAAGTTAGTATTAGAAGTAGATTATTTAAATATCATTAACTATATTAAGATAAAATTAATGACAAATTAATAAATAAGTAATGTTTCTCATGATATTAGGAATGCTTTGCTAGCCTTTTTTATGGTAGAAGTAGTCCATATTTATAGGGAAGGCAATATGGTTACATATATGTTATCCAATATGGGAGCACTATGACATGAGTATAAAAGGTGGATACCCCAAAGGAATATCCACCTAGATAATTTTAGATTAGTTCAAAAAGAGCAACTTTTGAATAATACATAGTCCTTGCATAAGGGTAGGGAGTGAAGGAATATTGCACTAGGATCTATGGTAAATAGACACCAATTTGAGATTCTAAGAAACTTTTAATTTGTAGGAGGTAAAGTCTATTGGAACTATAAATAATTTTAGTATAATTGCCATGGATGTGAAAGGGCTACAAATTATGTATGAGTTGTTTAGGAAGCGATTCTTTGATTTTTATGTTGAGTGAGAACATTGATGGAATTCAATGTTAGATATGCTTGATGAGCATATGAAAATTTATGAAGTGAAGGTGCTAGTCCAATGGAAATATGATCTACATAAATGAATGTATATATAGGTTGATCAAAGGATTAAGTATGGACATTAGCTTTAGGAAGTTCACAAAGAATTTTATCAAAAGTGGAAAGAACATGAGAAATAATTGAATTGAGATGTGGATGTGCATGGTTTTTATTATACTATGGAGTTGAGTTCTAGTTCAAAGGATTCATAGGAAAGAGAGATCCAAAATACTATAAAGTATTGGTTTAATATTTTTCTTTTTGTCTTTGTAAGGTTGAGGGTGAACCAAAAACCCTATTTTTGTGCTTAATTTAGATATTTATGGTTTATTTAGAATTAGTTGTAAGATTTTTTGTATGGTTTGAGGTGAGATAGAACTCCTTGAACATGTAAGAAAGGAGTAATTATTGGACTTGTGTCCCCTTTAGTAAGAAGGA
This sequence comes from Wollemia nobilis, assembly GCA_028583015.1. NCBI lineage: Eukaryota > Viridiplantae > Streptophyta > Pinopsida > Araucariales > Araucariaceae > Wollemia > Wollemia nobilis. The sequence goes on from JAQPPZ010006797.1 coordinate 97,147, forward strand.
TTTTTATATCTATAGTTGAAATTTTGTAAAAGAGTTCAGGTCCTTTCAAAATCTTGATATTACCCTAATAAAAAAATACCATGATACCATAGGACTTATCTCAAGCTCATACAACTAACTGAAAAGTTTCAATGACAATTTATTAGATATCAGTAACTTTATCAAAAGAAAACAACATGTTTCATATATAATTATCTCTTTGTGAAGTTGAAGGTATATCTCAAAATGCATATTAAAAATATAATTAAGATATATTTATATTATGATGAATACTTTTTGGGTTATGATACCAAGAATTGTGTTTTAAGAAAACATAACTATAATAAAATTATCTAGGTAATAAGACTTATTTCAAGACCATACAAGACATTAAAAAGTGTCAATGACACTTCAAGACATATGAGCAATTTATCAAAATATGAAATATATTTCATTTATAACTACCTTTCCATTAATTTCAAGGGATGACTCAAAATACACATCACAAATATAATTAAGATGTCTTCAATGTTACTTTTTTGTTAATCGACTACTTTTCAACATTATTCTTAATTTTTATGATTTATGAGTAATTATAAGGATGAAATCTATTTCATAAATATTTAATTTAAACATGGATAAAAATAATAACTTTCCAAATATTCTACATAATAGTATATAAATTTATGATTTTATTAAATATTATTATATGATGCATATTATTTGTGTTATTTGAAATGAAAATATTGAGCTATTATCTTATTTTGGTGACTAAAATTCTATTGGTATTGAGATATTATTTTGTCATAACATCAATAATTTCTTCCTCCATTACTTAACCTAAGGTCTCATAATTTGGCAACCACTAAGAAAATGAAAGCATGGGATTCAATCATATGAGAATATGATCATATTCTAAATGTTCACATTATAATCAATACTTTAGAAATAATATAAACCATGTTAACATGACTTATTATAATACCATGATAACATTGTAGTGCTTATAACACAATCAATATGTAATATGGATGGGTTTGTTTTAATATCATATAACCAATTTAGAAGATATGTAATACCAATCCTACCAATATAAGAAAGCATGATATATTATTATTATCTTTTTAAGAAGATAAAAGGTAGTATGTAGATGAATATACTAAGTAAATTTTAAGAGGTACTTAGGATGATCCTTTTCATGAATTCAACGATATATAACTCCTCTACTTAGCCCTATATATTTTATAAAATAGAAACCATAAAATAAATGAGAGATAAGGTACTGTTAAAAATAATTTATTTAAACATGAAGGCAACACAGTTCCACCCTTCCTCTAAAAATCAAGGAAAATACTTATTGGTTAATCGCCTACAAAAATATGATTGTACCAACCTATGGTCTTGATAAAATTATCTTACAACACTCATGGAGACTTTTTGGACCACAAGAACAGGAACCAAGAGAGATTTTTCATAGAATACAAGGGCATATTTTATTAATCAATCATTGTTTAAAGGTGTTAGAGATTTAATTATAATAAAAAATGAAATAACAATATTATGTTATCAACATAAATAACAAAATAATAAATAATATTATTATTTTGGACTCCAGTATGCAAAAGCATGAAATACTTTGGCTCTTTTGTGAATTCCCAGAGCTTATGGATTTGGAGATGAAGAGGTCCAGGTATACATGGAGGAATTGATGATTAGGGTGTCAAAATATTTAGATTAGGCTAGACAAAATCCTCATATCTAAGGAAGGGTTCCATTTTCTTGTAGATGCATGTTTGTAGTCTCTTCCTAAAGTGACCTTCGATCATAATCCTTTGGTTCTAGATCAAGTTTAGAATTATCTATTTTTTCCTAGGCCCTTCAGATTTGAGACCATGTGGCTCCCTCACCTAGACCTGGAAGGTAAGATCAAGGAATCATGGTTATGCATAGTGGTGAATATTTGCAAAGTGGGTGAATATTAGGATTTTTAAAATTTGAAATTTGCAAATATGAAGACCCTCGACGTCGGCCCATTCGCATAAATGTTTTGGGACCAGTTTGTTTTTAGGGCCAATTTGCCATTATATATCCAAACATAGGCATATTTATACTCGTTGGAAAGCTCTTTTTGAGCCTGATCTAATGGTGGTATTTTTATGAAGTTATAAGATGATTTAATAGGTCAAAATTTACTCCAAATATAGCCTTAATTTTTAGGGATTCAAATATTCCAAATTTTGGTATGAATATGATTGATTTTAATTTCGTAGGATTCACCATGATTCACCTTGATTTCGATTAGGATTTGCCATTTTTTTACAAGTACATTTTGAGTCCAACCCCTTATGGATAACCCTACAAGGAATGGTAGGTTAAGGCTTTTAGGGCCACCTTATTGCTCAAGTTACATCAAAGCTAATGTATATTAAGGAAAAGTTGAAGAAATGGAATTAATTTTTTAGGTAATATTTTTTTAAGAAAAAATGAACTCATTGAGCAGCTCAAAGAAGTGGAAGCCATTTTAGCCAGGTCAGAGGTAGTGGATGCAGTGAGATCTAATGAAAGAAGTCTACTTGCAGATTTGCACAATATCTTTGCTGAAGAAGAGATTATGGCTCAAAGAAGGAGACCAAAACATAAAGTTTTATCATTTATCCATTTTAAGGCATAGGATTCACAATAGGATTAAGGAAATAAAAAAGGTAGATGGTGTGGTTACTAAGGAAATTAATTAAATTAGGGAATGTTTTGTGGACTTATTCAAAGACTTGTTATGCTCCTCTATTTCTAGAAACTTGTAAGTGGAAAATCATCTTCTCTATAACATCCTGATGCTAATATCTGAAGATATTAACAATATCCTTCTTTGAGCCATAAATTCATAAATCTCTAGGTGCCAAAGGATTTATATATTTTAGGCTGATTAGCCTATGTAATATGATTTTCAAAATTTTGACTAAATCCATGGCCAATAGACTTAAACTTTTGCTCCCTTCGATCATTGATGCTCCGTAGAGTGGTTTCATGCCCTAACTACAAATTTTGGATGGTGTTATTTTTGTTCATGAGATCATCTACTTTGATGATTAAAGTGGAAGGCTTGAGACTCTTCTCAAGTTGGATATGAACAAGGCATATAATAGAGTGGCTTATGATTTTCTTCTTAGAGTCCTTGATAGGTTTGGCTTTGCCCAATGTTGGTTGAGACTAATTAAATCCTATATATATATAGCTATTTTTTCAATAATTATTAATGGATCTTTGATAGACTACTTTCCTAGCAATAGAGGTCTGCATGAGGGAGACCCTTTATCGCTCTACCTTTTTATTCTTATGGTTGAGGCATTGGGTAGGTCCATCAAAGCTAATTAGGTTATTCAATGTTTGAAACCAACCTAATCGATAGATCCCATATCCCATCACTAATTCACTAATGATACTCTTCTTTCCTTCATGGCATCAATCCCTCAGGCTAAAGTGGTTAAATTAATTTTTGTGGATTTTGAGAATGCACCAGGTCAAAGGGTGAATTTAGAATAAGTCTTCTTTTTTTCTTTCACACCCTAGTTGATAAGAAGAGGAAGATAGCATATATTATAGAGTGTAGCATTGGTTTCCTTCCCTTTGTTTACCTTGGGATACCACTATTCAAAGGCACATCAAAACCATCGCTATGGGATTTAGTAGTGAAAAGTGTTCATAAGAAGTTAGCAGGGTGTAAAGGTACCCTTTTAAGTCAAATGGAGATGATTGTATTGGTTAAAGCCACTTTACAAAGCATCCTAGCATAATTCCTCCCCTTGTTCAAGATTCTAAGGAAAGTTATCTATAAGTTAGAGCAAATCCAACTATCCTTCTTGTGGTCAGGGGTTGAAGAGAAGAGGAGATTCGACCTAATGGTATGGGATCAAGTCTACAATAGGAGATAATAAGGAGGTTTAGGTTTGAGAAGAATGATAATATTGAACAAAGCCTTGATTGCAAAATAATATTGGAATTTAGTTTAGGATGACAATGTTAGTTGGGTTAAGGTTACGAAGGCTAAGTATCTTGGCGGTGAAAGCAATTTTCTAAAATTCCAAGATCTCTCGATGGGATATGCTTTTTAGTCAAACATAGTTGGTAGTTAGGCGAACGTGCGTAAAGGCATTTGTAGGGTACTCGGGAATGATTATTCCATTATTTTTTTGGGAGATTATTTGAAGCCAATCATAGATAGGTTCTTTGGTCCCAAAGTTTTTGAATTTTTAGAATTATTCAATGGTCATATTCGGTATAAGTCCTTTGACTTCTAAAATATTTCTCAAGAGCAAAAACTTGCTTTTATAAATTTAAAAAACTCCATAAAATGGTTCTTAACCCTAAGTACTTGTATTCACGATAAGCTAGTTTGGGATCTTCAGAAAGATGGTCAGTTTTTAGTTAAGTTTATTTATGGTTGCTTGGACTATGATTCGAATCCCTAGTTCCCAATGAATCAAGTTTAGATTAAAGGCTTGATGCCTAAAGTCAATGTGTTTTTCTGGTTAGTAATTCAAAGAAAGTTCCTTAATTTTTATAATCTTCAAAAACGGGGAATGACTTTCCTTAATCTGTGCTTCCTATGTGGCAGCACTTTTGAATCACCTTTCTAATTATTTTCTCATTGTGCCTATGCACTTGAAGTCTTCCATTAGTTATTTTTGGTGCTGGATTTTGCTTGGGTTCTTCCCAACTCGTTGGAGGAATTGGTTTTTCAATAGGTCTCCCCTTATCCTCCACCTACACCAATTTTGGAAATTTAGATTACCCCATATTTGGTGGTGGGTGTGGAAGGAAAGGAAATCTTGCACCTTTTAAAAAAAAATCCATCTTGAGTCATCAATCTCCTTAAGGTCCACTATAGATACAATGGAAAATGTGAAAGTTTTAAAATTGGATTTGATAACTTATGAAGGGAAGATCGATTTGGAGAGATCATTGGGTTTTTTAACTTAGCCTCAGAATACAGTGAGTAGGGTGAGTTATGATAGGGCTTTATTTGGGAACCCCCTCCATCGGGTTGGATAAAATTCATCTTTGATAGAGCTTCTAAAGGGAACCTGGGTTTGGTGAGTGCAGGGGGTTTGTTTAGAAACTCAGAGGGCAAAATCCTTTTTGCCTTTGCTGAAAACTTGGGTCATGAAACTAGTCATTTTGATGAAGCTCAGGAATTATTTCAGGGTGTTTTCCAATTGAACTTGGTGAATTACAAGAAATTAATCATAGAAGGAGATTCACTCAATTTTATCAACATGATTAATGAAAACCAAAATCTCTCCTAGATTGTTGCAAATTTTATAACTGAAACCGGGAGAATGATTGAAAATTTAGAAGATGTCCAATTCAAGAACCATTTTAGGGAAGGTAACAAAGTTGCAGAATTCTTGGCTAATCAAGGTCTTACGCAGTAAGATCTTCACATTTGGAGAGGTAATTTCCTAGATGGCCTTAGGTCATTGGATAATGAACTAAAGTAAAAGTTAAACTTGATTCATAATATTTAGGGTAGGTGGATAGAACCCTCCCCATTGGATGTTGCTTTTTTAATATTTTGGTTAGGGTTGCATGCCCAACTTTTGTCTCTGTTTATCCATGCAAGCCTGCATGCCCATATTTTATCTCTATTTGGCTTATGTATCTGGTTCATTTCAGCTAGTATATGTTGATCAAGATGTAGGTAGTTATTTCTAAGGGATGGTTTTATTTAATTTTTTAATTGTCCTCAGTTTCCTAGTGGTTCGAGAATAGCTTCTTTTTGTTATAAGGTTTGGAGGCCCTTTCAAAACTCCTTTCGTCCAACTAATTAAAAAAATATATTATATTTTTTTATATTGTTAAAGGAATAATGTTCTTGGTAAAAATAAACTATATTTTAATTTTTGGGGCCACTGAAGAATGCCATTGAGAAGAGCAAGTTAGCATTAAAAATCTATGTAACAAGGATTAGAATAGAAAAATAACATGTTAATACATCTTTATCATGAAGCATTTTGAGCTTATGGTAAATGAAACATTATGATACTTAATGAACATAATGCTTGAAATGTTCATCAAAATAAATTAGGTACTACAAGAAGTGGTACATTTTAATCTTGCATAATACTCTCATATTCTTGTAGGATATGTAAGTTATATAATAATTAAATAGAGATCATCTTCATAGGTGAAATAGTTCTTATGTCACTCACATTTTTATGAAGGTCGTAACAAGAAATATTTATAATTTTTTATACCCAAAATTGTTGTCTTAGTGTAATATATAGCTAACTTGGTATTATTTTAGTGATAAAAATTAAATTATACAGTGATAAAAAAATTAGCCTTGGGAAAATTATCCTCAATTTTTAGTGGAGACAAAATAAAATATGCCATATCCACTAAGCTACTCTTCACTTAAACTTAGATCAATGTTTCTCATCTTTGATGGTAAATTTTAGCAAGTCATTAATTTGACAACAACCCTTCTATTAACATATAATATATTCTATGGTATGGGACGTTGATTTGTCTAAGCATATCCTAATTCTCATCCTCTTTGATTAAACGTACATGTATCACTCACATATTTGTGAGAGTCTTGAATTTCTAATTCTTATGGTTTGTTTATAGGAAACATTGATACACTCATATAAGATTCAAATAAATAGATCTCATTTCAACAAATTAATATCAACATATAAAAATTATATGTTTCTTATAGTAAATTGGGATTCAACCTCCACCAGTACCTTGTGAGAGAAGCAATCTCATCCAAGACAGTAGACATTTGTCTTTACAACAATAATACTTTTCTAGGAAAGTGATATTTTGCAACCACAATAAAAAATATGACTCTTAATTAACAAACCATAGTCTGTGATGCAATCAATTTTATGTAACCATTTATTGAAGAGAATATTTTAAGACCAAATGATGTCTATGTGATGCAAATTTTGTAAAGGGACTAGAAATTAAATTTAAGGCTTACTTTAAAAATATATTAACTAATAAAAAATGAGATACACCTAACAAGTTACCATTTTTATGAATTAATATCACTAAACCAATAATCATTTCAAATTATGCTTGATAAATTTGCTCTCAACCTCCATCAATTCTTTAAATAGAGTGAGCTATACTCAGTAAGTGGTCAAGCACTTACCCTACACTTATAATAATGTTTTACATCTTATAACACAAAATTTAATGGATTAATAGATTTTAAAAAGACTTCATATTGACAAAAAGTTAGCATTATAGTTGGGAAACTATGTTTTGTAAGCATTATACTAAAGCTTATCCTAAAATATATAGATAATTGTGTCATCCGTGTTTTGTAAAGGGCCTTAAAAATAAATCTTAGGGTATACATATGATAAAATTTGAGAGCTATAGTAGGATATATCTAAGGAGGTATATATAAAAGAAGGTGCTAAATCTAATTTAATATTCAAAATTCAAAGGTAAGCATATAATCTAATCCTTTCATGGTTTATGGTTCTCAAGAAATATGATCACAGGCCTTAATGTTCATAAATCCTAGCTTTTCCCTTGGTTTCCTAACCTTCTAACCAATCTATCTATGTATAGATCATCCTTTTAGACTATATAGAATATCTCCTAGGTACATTTGATAGTAATATATTAGGGTCAAATCATTATATTTTATTTTATTGTATTATTAATGAAATAGTCACTCTTTAATGAAGAGTATCACTTTGTCAAGGCAATGATGCTATGGGAAAGGCTTGACATATTAGGAAGAAAACCCAGATAAGTGTTATCACATTTTTATTACATAAAATTAAATAGACTAATAGTTTACATATATATATATCCCACATGTTTATTGTAATATGTGTAATCTAACATTTTAGTTGATGTAATCATGTGTAAACCTATGGGAAATCATTGTCAGATATACTTTATTACTAGTTAATTTAATTAGCCCTATGGGATCATGGTTAAACCATATCATGGTCAACCTTCATATAACCATTTTAAAGATAATATGTTATGGGGAAGGTTTTATTAACTTGTAATTAACCTTTTATTCCATTATCCTATGTGGATATGGATTAAACTGATATATAATTAATATTATTGAGGATTAGTTATTTTGTATAAATACCCCTAAACTACATAATCCATGGTATAGTTGAGAAAATATACAAAATATCCCTATTCAATCTGATTTTTTATATTTCACAACCTAGCTAATTTTATATATTTCCTTCCAAAATTTATGATATGCATGAAAAAAGTTCTTTTCAATCAAAATTTGCTGATTTTTTGCCAGTTTTTTCTTATTATTTTGTCGATTCCTAATTTTTCCTAATTCTTTTTCCATGTTGATTATGATCTAATTCTATTTTTATCAACTATAATCCATGGTATCACTATGATATTATCTAATCATTTCATTTCTGTTTTTGTGAAGATCCTAAAAACTAATTTTTGTTGTTGTTAAAAAATGATAGTTTCTATGGTACAAGATCTAGGTGACATGCTTTTATTTTAGTGATTTGAATTCAACGATATCATAATGATATAAAATTAGCATTGGAAAAATTATCCTCTTTTTTAATTAGAAATCAAAATAGAAGAAGCCATAGCCACCAAGGTATTGGAATGTTTGTTGGTTAAGCTTCACTTTGGCCATGACTGACTTTAAATTATATTTTTTGTATATGGTCTTTGGAATCTTGTACACCTTATATAGGTAAGTATTTTATAATAGTTTATTATTTAATCTAAAGGTTGATTCCTTAACATTGAACTAAAGATCTCTTGTAATAGGGTATAAATTGCCCCTCATAACAACCATTCTTTTATGCATTGGAGTGTATCCTATTTTCCTTTAGTGAGATATTTTGGTGTCTATGACCATCCTTTTACATATTGAATTTGATTTCTATGCTTTATTCATGTATATTTGGCTAATTTGTTGATTTCATTTGTTTATGAAAACTATTGTGAAATCTAATTCATATCAAAGTAGGTGTAAATTTTGATTACTTGGTTATTATTTGTGGTAGTTTAGCTTCTATAGTGTCTCCTAATGGCAATATTCTTTGGGAGTAGCTACAATAAATTTCATGTGTTATCCATAGTTAACAAAATAAGTTATTTTGTTAATAATCTAGGAGGAATTGAATCACATAAATGCCACTAATCTCAACATGCTTATTCTAGGAGAAATATTCACTAAGAGTTTTCTATTTTCCTCACTTGAAAATAAAACTAATCTCTTTCATTTTTTTACTAGATAGATGCCCTAGATTTAGAATTGAGTTTTTTGAGGTTTCTTAAAAGCCTTATTTATATTTCACATACTTATCAAAAAAAAAATTATTTACCCTTCTATTTTAGAATTTCATGTCTAATGTAGTATAGATGAGAGGCAACCATCATGACTATTGAAGAAGAAGAAATAAAGAGGGTAAATATTTTTAATAAATCCCAAATGTCAATAAATTCATGGGTAGACTCCTCAAACCACTTGACAAAGATGCTAAAATTATATGACATTTTTTTCTACTTCATTGGCATGAAAGGATGGCCTTACTGTTGTTGAAAATATGGTTTTTAATATGGATAACCAAATCTATGAAAATGAGTTAGAGGAAGAAATAACAATAAATTTAGGGCAGTTGAGAGCTATAAGGAATCAGATTACCTGACCAAAAAGAAAGGTGAGATAGACTCCTTATCAGACCGTCCCTTGGTAAACCTATGTGTACGATAAATTCATGAACTGACATGCTTTCTCATGAATAAAAGGAAGAATTAATGACTTAAGAAAAAAAGGAATTTATCTTTTGTTGATCAATGTCGCTTCGACATAAATAAGAAAAATTGTGGTAACTTCTCCTTTTCAATAGAATAGTTTTAGAGAAAGGTTCCTTTAAAATAATTTGTTCTTGTTCAAATAACAATGAATGCATGAACTTACTTCTCCTCAGTTATAAACATTGGTAAAACTTGAGAAAATATTCTCCACCTGAACGGTAATAATCTTTATGATTTCTGATGCATGATGGTTGTTGTTGTTCGTGACACATTGCTTGAAAATTGGTTTGTTACCTTACTTCACGAACG